>PVJL010004736.1:0-123059 GCA_004026885.1 Lyroderma lyra | reverse complement strand
AAGGTCAGTAGTACCATTACTCCCCACTCTCCAGCTTAGCCCTCCCTTCTTCCCCGCACACTCCCTCTCCACCCATGTGCCCCTCTTTTCCAAGCCTCGCCCATCCCTCCCAGGTAACCCTGGGTGACCTAGCAGATGACCTCACGACTGAGCCCCTGCCCATTTTTCTATCCTGGCTGCCATGCCACCTGACCCCAGCATATCTTGATTTTTTTTTCCTAGGAAAACATAGAGACCCCAAGCTGGACCCTGAGGTAAGAAATTCAGACTAGGGCCTGAAAGAATTAAAAGGAAGTTTGTGGAAGGTGGGGTAGAAGGAATAGAGGGACTGTGGTATCAGTGGGGCACCCTGTTGTGGGATCACTGCTGTACGATGAGGTCAGCTCCCCCTCCACTAACTCCCTTCTCTTTCTGTTCTTGCTCAGGAGGGCGGCATCCTCTATGCGTCCCTTGCCCTCTCCAGCTTGACCTCACCGTCAGCACCTCCCAGCCACCCTCCTCATGGGGACCCTCAGGAAGAGACCCTATACTCTATCCTAAAGGGTTAAGGAATGGGGCTGAATGATGACCTCCTTCGAATAGGCTGCACAGAGGGATCGTCTCATCCCATAATAACCCCAGCCAGACACAGATGACCCAGAAGCTAGCAGGAGTTGAAGGCCACCAAGGACCTGAGAGAAAAAGCATCTCTAAACCAATTCCTTTTTCAACTTTCTACCCTTGCCCACAAAAATAAAAGTACCTGTAAGATTTGCCTGAATGCCTCTAAGGAGAAAACTGATGTCACCTTCTACCTCTGTCCTTCTCATAAAAAATGAACCACAAGAGATAGCTGACATTGAAGATCCCTCCTCTAGTACTTCTGTTCAGTGACTGCCTCAGGCCTAGAAACACTAAGGCCCAAACAAATACTGGTAAGAACCCCAGAATCTAAGGTCTGCTGCCAATCTAATAATTCTATTTCCCTTACAATAATAATTGTCATGTATCATGTTAAGCCTTTACGTGCATCACCTCATTTAAACATCATGAACAACCCTGAATATGGTATAGGATGTGCTCATTTAAGGCATAAAACAAAGAGCTAGAATGGTTACAACAGTGTTTTCCCCAAGGCCACCCAGCTAGTAAGTGATGAGCCAGGATTTGAACCCAGACCTGCCCTTCTCAATGTCAGTCTCCCAGGACTCAGGTGTCATTGCCTTCCCAGATCCCTATACTGTGCAGGCCTCCCACCAGAAACAATGATGGCCCACAGTGACATTGAGGAGGAGGGAGAAAGCGAAAAGGAAGCATCTGGTTAGAGACGAACTAAATCAATCAAGCCAGTAACCTATTTTATCAACACATAAACCATACAACTATGACTAGCCAATTAACCTTGTAGACAATGACCAACCCCAACACTTCTCAGCGATCCTCTGAGAAGCTCTCCCTCCTGCTCTTGGAAAGGGAGTGAGAGAACATAAGAGCAGAACTACTCCTCGAAGAAGGTAACCTCTGCATCATCGCTATGCTGGGGTTCCACCTGCTGCTCCAACTCCTTTCCAATATCGTCCATGAGTTGTTCCAGGTCCAGGCCACTGGAGGCTTCATTGTCAAGGCAGAAACTTCCAGCCTCCTGAGGTGGTGGCTTCTGGGGTCCAGGTCCTTCTGTCCCCATCACAGGGCAGGACTTGTGATGAGCTGGTGGGATCAGGCCTTTTGAAACCATTCTAACATCTTTTTCTTCAGATAAGCTGGTTACTGAGACTTTGCTTTGAGGAGTTTTAAATTTTTTCTTAGCACCTGAATGAAAAAGTGACAAAACTAAGAGTCTATTAGGTCATCTGTCCTTACCTTTTACAAATCAAACTGCTAAATTTATACTTCCAAAAAATCTCTGGAAAATATTACCTTTCTCAATAGAAAGAAATGGGCTTTGGAGTCAGAAAGACTTGGATTGAAAGACATGGATTGGCTATATGCTAGATATGAGTGAGTCTTGAGCCAATTTTAAGCTCTTTGAGCCTCAATCTCCTTACCTTTCAAAGTGGCAAGTATCTAATCATAGATACAGTGAAAAAATTAAAGAGAACAGGCATGGAAGTATCTATCTAGCAGGCAGTACACGGCAATTCTCAGTAAACGTTAGTTCCCACCTCCCTACTATTCTCCTGTCCCTGGGTCAAATCAAATCAATAACCATTATGTTTCTATAGTATGTGCTGTGTTCTACAATCTGAGAGATGCCCTTTTGGGCTAATTTTTTGTTGTTGTTGTTTTAAAGTAATTAAGAGCTGTATGATTGTTTAAAAAGAATCCAGGGAGGGGAGATGCAGACATGAACCTCATTTTTCCATAGTTTTCCCCAAGTCTAGCACCTTACCTGCCTGATCAGGATCTGAATTCTCAAGCACTTCTTTCCTTCCTGTTATGGGTATAGGAGCAGCTGCAGGTGCATTTACCAGAGATCTCTTCATGGTCTTTCTTTGTGGGGTCCCATCTCGTCCAGCTGCTATGCCTGCATCACCCCCAAACCCCAACCATGAAGGACATTTGTTTATTTCTGTCTAAATGACAGCTTGTAAAGGGTCCATGGGACACCCCACACTTAAGTCTCTGCAGTTTCTCTAATCTTAGTCTAGTAAGTTTTTTCGGTTCCTTTTCCTTTTCTCCAAATATTCCCCTACCCCTTGGATCTTCTCTTTATGGTTCTTTTCAGAGCCTGCCTTTGCCAGGAAGTCATCCTTCTTGGCTAAGAATTTAAAACATTCTTCCACCTTTAACCTAAGGTTTTATAATTCAAAATATAAAAGTGAAGAGGCTACAACTTCTTCAGTGATACTAGCATGAGTCTGGCCTGTTTTCTCAGGTTCTAGAGTGGAGACCATCAGTAAGATCCACTACCTGCAGATCCTTTCCACTCTCTGCTTCTGCCCTGTCTTAGCTGTAGCATATGTCCCATTTCCTGTTGGCTCTCTTACCTCTTGCCTTGAGTTTTTTGGTCTGAACTTTGGCTGGCTTGGGATTAGGCAAAATTGGATCCTGAGGATGGGAGAGAAAAATTTAAAAAGGTAAATGATGCCATATAATTGTGTTTTCTTTTTTTTCTCCCTCCCTCCCCCATGTTTTCAATAGAGTGGGATTCTACAGAAATGATGGGTGTGCTTAAGGAAGTCAAATTAGGTTCTGTGAGCCTGGTACTATTTCAATCAATGACAACAAAGAAAAAAAAAGGTTCATCCTCCCTATTCTATTTGATATTAGTTAATGTAAAGCTTTCTGTACAAGAGAAAGAAATAAAGCTGGGCTTCAAAATGAAAAAATGATAAAAATAAATGAGAAACTAAAAATCTGTATTTCAGAACTTCAGTTTCCAGTACTACATGTAGAACTGAAAATTACCACTCTATTCTAACAAAAACTAAAAAGCTAAACAGATGAAAAATCAACAACTCTTCTTGGATCTATAAGAGAAGTGAGGACATAGGGCAAACTACTGCCTTCAAGACTGAAGATGGATTCTCAGCCAGGGAACTACCAAAAAAAAAAAAAAAAAAGACTGAAGAGACAGAGGCCAACAAGCAAAAACCACCACAAGAACTAGTGTCAGGGCAGGAGAACTTCAACACTAATAAACTGGAGGCTCAAGTATGAGAGCTAAAAATCTCCAGAGAGATCCAGTAATGGGGGGCTCACAGACTTTTGTAAATTTTACCTCTAGGAGCCCTACCAGGTTCTTACAGAAATTAATCAGAGAAAAATCCCTTCATGCTCCCTGCATGGGGAGAGGATTTTGAAATACTCATATACCAGACCACTCTATTTTTCTTAACTAGGCCTGCCCTCAGGAGAAACTACTTAACTAGATACTAACCTATGGGGTGAAATCAGATCCTAATTGTCTTGGGGGAGGTATATACCCAATTCAAGCCCACTCTAACCATCCTGTTCCACTCAATGGGAGAAAAAAACAAAAAACAAAAAACTCTTGTGAAGTTCCCAGTACAGAGGCACAGGTTCATTAAAAGACTGAGACCTAATCATAGGATTATAGAACACTATCTCTCCCCTGACACTTTACCACCACAATACTGAACGCATATTGACAGCAGTTCCTTTTCCCTGGTACATCATGTCTGGCAATCAAGGAAAAAACTATAAGGCACATCAAAAAGCAAAAACACAATATGAAGAGACAGAGTAAGTATCAAAACCAAACATGTCATGGAATTATCAGACTGGAAATTTAAAGCTAATAAGATAAATATGCAAAGAGCTCTAATGGATAAAGTAGACAGCATGAAAGAACAGATGGGCAATGTAAACAAAGGATGGAATTCCTTAAAAAGAATCAAAAGAAAATGTGAAAAATCAAAACCACAGAAATGAAGAATGCCTTTAATGGACTTATTTATAGATCAGACATGGCTGAGGAAAGACAATCTGAGCTTGAGGATATCTCGACAGAAATCTTCAACACTGGAGAGCAAAGAGAACAAAAATTGAAAAAAAGAAAATATGCAAGGATTGTAGGATAACTACAAAATGTGCAACATAAACACAGGGGTAACGCCAGAAGGAAAATTAAAAGAGAAAGGAACTGAAGAAATATTAAAAGCAATAACTGAGAATTTCCCTAAATTAATGTTAGATGACAAACCACAGATTCGGAAAGCCCAGAGAACACCAAAAAGGATAAATTCCAAAAACTTACATCTAGGCTTATCATTTTCAAATTATAGAAAATCAAAGATAAAGAAAAGTCCTGAAAGAAGCCAGAGGAAATGAACACCTAATCTGATATGCTAAGGAAGGGGAGAAAATCAAATCATATAAAACACTCAAAACCACAAAAAGCAAAAAAAGAGTGGAAGACAAAAATAGGAAGAAAGAACAAGGGTAACAAATAGAAAATAGTAACAAGCATTGTAGATATTAATCCAATTATATTAATAATTACTTTGGATGTCAACAGTCTAAATGCACCAATTAAAAGAGAGATTTGTCAGATTAGATGAAAAAACAAGACCCAACTACGTATTTGTTGTCTTCAGGAAGGAAACCCATTTTAAATATAAAGGCACATATAGATTACAAAAGTAAATGAATCACTTCTCGGCCTTTTGGCTAAGATCAAGTGTAGTAAAAGTAAAGGAATGAAGAAAAACATACCAGGTTCACAACTAATCGAAAGAAAGTAGGAGTAGTTATATTAATTTCAGACAGAATAGACGTCAAAGCAAGGAAAATTATCAGAGATAAAGAAGGGCATTACATAATGATAAAGAGGTCAATTCTCTAAGAATACACAACAATCCTTAGTGTAGATGCCTAACTCCAGAGCACCAAAATACATGAAGCAAAAACTGACAGAACTGCAAAGAGAAATAGCTGACTCCACTATCATAGTTGGAGACTTCAACACCCCTCTATCAGAAATAAATGATGCAGCAGGCAGAATATAAGTAAGGACATAGTTGAACTCAACAACACCATCAATCAACTGGATATAATTGACATATGGACTATTTCACCCAACAACAGCAGAATACACATTCTTCTCAAACTTACATGGAAGCATTCACCAAGATTTACCACATTCTGGGACATAAAACACAACTTAACAAATTTAAAAGAATAGAAATCATAGAAAATTAGAAAAAGAAGAGCAAGTTAAATCCAAAGAAGAAGAAAAGAAATAAAAATAGAGCAGAAATCAATGGAATTGAAAAGAAGAAATCAGTAGAGAAAATCAACAAAACTAAAATCTGGTTCTTTGAAAAGATCAATGAAATTGATAAGCCTCTAAGGCAGTCTAATCAAGGAAAAAAAGAGAACAGAAACAAATTATTAATATCAGAAATTAAAGAGATGCCATCACTATAGATCTCATGAACATTAGAAGGGTAATAAAGGAATACTCTGAATAACTCTATGCCCACAAATTTGATAAGCAAGATGAAATGGACCAATTGTTTAAAAGACACAATCTTCCCAAACTCACACAAGAAAAAATATATAATCTGAATAGGCCTATAGCTATTAAAGAAATTGAATCAATAATTAATAACTTCCAGAAACAGAAAACACCATGCCCAGATGGGTTCACTAGTGAATTCTACCAAACATTTACAAATTCTCTATAATTTCTTTCAGAGCATAGAAGCATAGGGAATATTTTCTTACTCATTCTATGAGACCAACATTACCCCAAAACCAGACAAAGACTTTAAAAGAAAAGAAAACTCCAATCAATATTTCTTAAGAACAGAAACGCAAAAATCCTGAATAAAATATTACCAAAACAAATCCAACAACATATAAAAAGAATTATACACCATGAAAAGTGGGATGTATCCAAGACATGCAAAACTGGTTCAACATCTGAAAATCAATGAATGTAACCCATGACATGAACACATTAAAAGAGAAAAAAATCACCTGATAGTATCAATAGATGCAAAAAAAAGTATCTGACAAAACCCAACACCCATTCATTGCAAAAACTCTTGAGTAAACTAGGAAGGAGGAACTTCCTCAACTTGATAAAGAATATCTACAAAAAAATCTACCACCAGCATCACACTTAATAGTAAAGCATTAGAAGCTTTCCCACTAAGATCAGGAACAAGGTAAGGATGTCCCCTCTTACCACTCCTTGTCCACATCATATTTGAAGTTTAGCTAATGCAATAAGACAAAAGGAAATAAAAGGCATAGAAGATAGGTAGGAAACACTAAAGCTGTCTTTGTTTGAGATGACATGATGGTCTATGTAGTTAATCCAAAAGAATTAACAAAAAACTCCATGAACTAATAAGCAATTTTAGAAAGGTTGCAGAATACGAGGGGAGAGACCCAAAAAACCCAAAACTCATTGATAAAAAATTGTGTATTTATTCTTACATGTTTAAACTTCAATCACCTTCAAAGTACTCTTCATTTATGCAACAGACCTATCAAGACACTTTTTCCACTGCTCAAAAGTGTTTTTGAACTCATTAATTTTGATGCCTTTTAGTGCTTCTGTCATTTTTTTGTTTCACCTCTTCCACATGGCAGTTTCCCTTTGAGGACTTTTTTTATTGGAAAAAACAAAAGTAAGTCACTCTAGGCATGATCAGGTGAATAGGAAGGGTGGGGCATTGATGTCATGCCATTATGGGTCAAAAACTGCTGAACACTTAGTAGGTATGGGCAGGTGCATTGTCACGCCATATGTTGTTCATGTACATCACTCAGCATGAAATGCACCAACACGTTGAAAGAGTCTCCAAAAAAAAATTCACTGAAACTGAACGCAGCCTCTCACGACAACGCCAGCTGGTACACTGATGCAGATGAGTACTAGGAACTGACCTAGCAGGGAAAACCTGTACTACAATGACCTGCCCTCCAGAAGATAATTCCAGGTTTTTTTTTATGTCCCCCCCACTTGTATAAGGTTAATACTACACAAAGATCAATAGCTTTCCCATATGCCAGCAATGAACAAGCCAAATTTTATGTTACAAACACAATACCATTTATATTAGCATAAAAAATGAAACAGGTATAAACCTAGCAAAATACATACAAGATCAATATGAGGAAAACTACAAAACTGATGAATAAAATCAAAGAACTAAATAAATGGAGAGATAATACATGTTCATGAACAAGAAACTTAGTATTGTCAAGATGTTAATTTTTTCCAGCTTGATCTTATACAGTCAATGCAATTCTAGTAAAAATTGCAGCAAGTTATTTTGTGGACATCAACAAACTAATTCTAAAGTTTATAGGAAAGGCAAAAAATCCAAAATAGCCAACTTACTATAAAGCTACAATAATCAAGACAGCATGGTTTTTGGAAAAAAAAAACAACAAAAAACTAGTAATTAGAACAGAAGAGAAACCCAAAATAGACCCACATAAAGAGAGTCAGCTGATCTTTAACATGGAGCAAAGGCAATTAAATGGAGTGAACAGAGTCTTTCCAACAAATAGTGCCAGAAGAACTGGACATCCACATACAAAAAAAGATCTAGACATAGATGTTATGCCCCTCATGAAAATTAACTCCAAAAGTATTATAGATCTAAATGTAAAATGCAAAAGTATTAAACTCTTGGAAAATACCATGGAATAACATGGAGAAAATTTGAATGACCAGGGTATGGCAATGACTTTTTATATACATCACTAAAGGCACAATTCATGAAACAAATAGTTGATAGGTTGGACTTCATTATCATTAAAAACGTCTGCTCCATAAAAGACAATGTCAAAGGAATGAGAAGACAAGCCAAAGACTGATAAAAAAATATTTGCAGAAGGCACATATTAATGAGTTAGCTAAAATATACAAAGACTCAATAATAGGAAGATAACCCAATTAGAAATGGACAAACGCCTTAATGGACTCCTCACAAAAGATAAACAGATGGCAAATAAGCATAGAAAAAGATGTTAAGCATCATATGTCATCAGGGAAATGTAAATTCAAACAACAATGAGATAGTACTACACACCTATTAGAATAGCTAAAATCCAAAACATTAACAGCAAATGCTGACAAGGATGGGAAGCAACAGGAACTCTTATTCATTGCTGGTGGGAATGCAAAATGATACCACCACTTTGGAAGACAGTTTGGTGTTTTCCTATAAAACTAAACATACTCATATCATATGATCCAGCAATCAAGCTCCTTGATATTTACCCAAAGGAGTTGAAAACTTAAGTTCCCAAAAAAAACCTATACACAGATATTTATAGCAACTTTATTCATAACTGCCCAAACTTGGAAGCAACTAAGATAGTCTTCAGTAGGTGAATGGATAAATAAACTATGGCACATCCAGAAAATGGAGTATTATTCAGCAAAAAGAAAAAAAAAAGGAATGAGCTATCAAGTCACGAAAAGATATAGAGGAACATAATTCTAAGTGAAAAAAGTTAGTTTGAAAAGGCTATATACTGTATGATCCCAACTATATGACATTCCAGAAAAGGCAAAACTATGGAGACAGTAAAAAGATCAGTGGTTGTCAGAGTTTAAGGAGTATGGGAGCGGGGGAAATGAATAGGTGGAACACACTGGATTTTTAGGGCAGTGCAAACACTCTGCATGATACTTTAATGATGGATACATGCCATTAACACCTTTGTCCAAACCCACAGAATGTATAACACCAAGAGTGAACCCTAATGTAAATTATGAACTTTGGGCGACTGTGATGTGTCAGTATAGATTCACTGATTATAATGAATGCACCACTCTGGTGCGGGATGCTGATGACAGGGGAGGAGATGCATGCTTCAGGGCATGGGGTACATGGGAACTCTCTGTATCTTACTTTCAATTTTGCTGTGAACCTAACACCACTCTAAGAAAAAAGAAAAAACTTCTTTAAATATGAAAAACAAATCTGTATTTTGTGGGCCTGAAAAGAGACTAAGGAAACAAGTGAATGGATTTCCTAAGTGTCCATACAGGGGAGAAGGGAGAGTGAAGAAAGGCAACTTGCTACTTTCTGAAATTGCTCCAGTAAGAACCAAAGAACTACAGTGGGATCTGAGATGATAATCAAGAAATAAGTTCCTAGAGATGTGCTATATTAAAGAAAATAACTGAGGAAAAAGGAGAGTTTCCTTCCCTGGAGACCCCTAAGAGATAAAACCAACCAGTCATGGCTACCCTGAGGGAGGGACAGGACTGTTCTTTAGTAACTATAAACCCATGCCAACCAATTGTCCTATAAGAATTTCCTAAAAGGAATCCCAAACATCAATCTTACTTTTTCCTCTTTTTTCTCCTTCAACTCTGACTCTTCTTTCTCCAAGGAGAAACCTGGACTGTTAGTCTCAGAAAGCAATAAGTCTAGAACAGGAATGGGAAGGAAAGGCTAAATCATTTATCCGATAAAAACAGGTGGTGAGTTAGTAGAGTTGCTATAAGAAAATCAGTCTTCTAACTCTACCTTTCACGTCCAAGTGATAGTGTCACCATAAAACATGATGCTAGATTGTCATGGTTCCACCCTTTGCAAAGTCCCATCACTATTCAACGTGTACCCTCCCTCCCCACCACGTTTTTTCCTCCATTCCACTCTCCACTCATCCATACATCTATTCATCCCAGACACTTGGTGAAAGGCATTCATGGAGAGCTTCTACTATAGAATCCAGAACTAGGCTGATGACATTAGATAATAAGAAAAGCTTCAGCTCCTGCTCTCATGAAGGAATCCCTCCTCTCCCTCTTTAGTCTCCATCTTCCTACTTTTCCTACCTTTTCCTTCCCCACTAGTGTCAGATCCATTGTATCGGCTCCGGAAACCAAACAAGTGAACCCGCTCCTGAGGGAACCAAAAAACAAAAGCATCATCTACTAGTCTCCCAGGAGCTATTGTTACCCTGTCTTCAAGATTTTAGTTATTGAATTAGTATTAATATTCCATACCATTTTCACTTGAACTTTCACATTAGATTTATCTAGATTTTGGTGGAGCTTAACTATTATTATATAATATTGTAACATACAATATTAAAATTTCTTTTTTTTTTTTTTTTTTTTTTTTTTTTTTTTTTTTTTTTTTTTTTTTTTTTGTGGGTAGCTCCCTGACTGGGAATCGAACCCAGGCCGCAGCGCTGACAGCGCCAACGCCGAAGCCCTAAGCCACTACACCATCAGGGAACTCCCTAAAATTTCTTTTTCCCATTTAATTATAATTCAGTAAACAGCTAGGAAGAGAAAATTCACTGTTTGTCATTCTCCACTGCACCCCCAAAGGCAGAATTTGCAGGTAAAAACTGAGTTCATAAAAAAGAGGTCAGGGGGAGTTCCCTGATGGTATAGCAGCTTAAGGCTTCGGCGCTGGTGCTGTCAGCACTGTGGCCTGGGTTTGATTCCCAGCCAGGGAGCTACCCACATACCAAAAAGCAAAAAAAAAAAAAAAAAAAAAAAGAGGTCAGGACACATACATCTAAGACTTTAAGTTAAATAGGGAAGGATGATGTCCCCTACCACAAACTATCTCTGTCTGCACTGAGAGAAGATCCCATTTGTCCAAGGGTGGGGAAAAGAATGGATGAATTAAGGAGTCAGGGGAATTTCGCCTGGGAAGAAAAGATTACACAGTTCTAAGACTAAGACTGTGGAATGGGGAAGGACAAACTACTTTTCTGAAATAGGGAGTGTATGGTTTGCTTTGGGTCCCAAGTCGCAAAAAGGAGCAAGTACATGGTCTGAACACTCTCCCACCTGAATACTGATCTGTTCTGCCTCTAGAGCCATTATCAGGGCTGCCCCCAGTTTGTGGCTGCAGTCCTTGTTCCGATATCTTTTCTGAAATGGAAGAAGATTAGAGTCAATGATAAATATTACAGAAGTGATCCCATCATACTGCTACTTACCAGATATTATCTTTAACTGTATTTATTTCTGGTTTCTGGCATTGATATGATACTCTTATTAATCTTTTAAGTTCAGAGACACAATTCCCTCTTACCCTCCAACAAATTTTTCACCAATTCCTAGAAATATTTTCAACCATTTTAGTTAAGTCCCATCGAAATTTAAAGGAGTTCAGGTGATTACACTTTTAAGCTTCTCTTAAGTTTCTTTAGATCCAGCTGCTTGATGTAATACGGCCTTATTTTCTAAGGCCTCTAAGTTGCTGGGTCTTTGCTCATTTGCAAGGCTGGTCAAACCCCAAACGATCAGTGGGAAAAACTATTATTTAGTTAACAGAGTTAAGTTTTGGCCCCAAGAAGACATTTGTTAATGTCTAGAGACAACTTTAGTTGTCACAATTAGAATCAGTGGTTGCTACTGGCTAGATGCCAAAAGATCACAGCTATGCTGCTAAACATCCTACAGTGCAGAGGACAGCCCTTCACAATAAAGAATTATCTGGCCCAAAATGTCAGTAGTGCCGACACTGAAAAACTGAGTTAATGTGTGCCCTCATTTCTGCCATGCATGCTTTGGCTAAACTGCAGAAAACCAGAATCTTCAGGAAGGGCTCCCATCTGAAAACAGGGAAGGAAACTAAGAAAAGTCACTATCCTGTTGCAATCTGGGTAGAAAGAAGAGTCCCTCATAAATAACCTCACCCTTGCACATTTGGTCAGACATGAGACTTTTTTTCAACATAGCCACCCCTGGGAGAAATCAAGTTTAATCAAGGGATGATTTAGTTTTCAAGTTCCCTGTATCACAACTGATCCCCAAGGGTTGCTTACCACTCCAGCTAGCTCCAGAGACAGTTCCTGGAAGTTCTTTAGCATGTTGACTGGGATCCAAGCACGAGAGGTTGTTTCTCCAAAAAATGTCACGTGATACTTAGACTGAAATAAAAGATGGTTCTGTGATGGCCCTTTATCCTCCTTGCTTTGGCCCTCTTATCAGAAAAGGCAGGAGAAGAACTGAGGAGTCACAAAGAAGGAGGCTCTGGGCCTTACCTGCTCCCTTAAGTCTGACCCACTGACCCTACCTCATACCATTGGTCTTCCATTCCAACCTCAGGAATCCTAACCAAAGCATATTTATCAAAACCATAAATGTCCTATAATAAATAAATATCTAATTAGATACAAGTTTGTTTCTATGTCTGAATATTTATTTCTGTTTTTGTCACTGTAGCTAAATGTCTATTTCTGTTCATGTCTGCTGTCTGTATCTATGTTTCTAACTCTATGCATCCATTAGGATGGATTTGTTCATTACTTTGGCCTGAGTACCTATCTACCCTGAACCAGGAAAACTCACCGGCAGGGAATCAAGATGAGAAGCAAAAAGAAAATATTCCCCCAGGTCAGGATCAGATTCTACCATGCCTGGCCACCTGGAGAAGACAGATGGGAGTAAGGGACAGAAGAGAAGGAGTTAGATGAACAGAACGCAAACTCACCAATATAGATGTACAGAAATAAGCAAGTTGTTCTGCAAACAAAGTTATCTCAAAGATAGACCCCTCTCTGACAATCCCCCTAGTGGTCACTACCAAGTGATAGAACTGACTTAAATCAGTGTACAAAGAAGCTCAGTATCTTCCTAGTAAAAGTATCTTATCCTTCTAGGCCTTCTAGCATCCCTGAGGACAAAATCTTCTGACTAGAGACACCTCCAAAGAAGAAACTATCCATCCCACCCTTGCTTGTTCTCTTTATTTTGTATAGCTCTCATATCTCAATGTTTTTAAAAAAAAAAAAGTGCTTTTAGAGCCACCCTCCTCTTTCTACCTACTCAGGGTAGAACTGTCAGGCCCTTTTTTCCAAGGAGATATTACCTTCACTGTGAAACCTATAGAAAACACATTCATTCAAAGCCTCAAAGCCTGGTACTTTATCTTTTCCCTCACCTCATGTTCTTTCTAAAACAGATACCATTTCCATTGTAAATGCTTTCCATTTCCTTCCCTCTCTCTTTAATTTACCACTCCCAAGCTCATGAAGGATGTTCTGACTATGCTATGGTGCCCTACCAAGGGTAACCATATTGCTTGGCCCAGATGATGGATCCTGGGATGTAGGAGGCATAGGCCACATCACTCTCACGCCCTGTCCAGGTCTCCTCAGGGATATCACAGCGATTATATTCCAAGTCTGCCAAAAGAGAGAAGGAATGAAGGGAAGGAAAGAGCCTCATAAGGTTAGAATCTAGATGAGGGCAGGGGTTAGGACGAGAAGAAACGAGTATACGTAGCAGGTGGGACCAAAAGGGCATGTGGAAGATGGGCATGGAGGAAGAAGAATGAAGACCCATGGAGGAAATACAGCCTAGAGCAGCGGTTCTCAACTTGTGGGTCGCGACCCCTTTGGGGGTCGAATGACCCTTTCACAGGGGTCACCTAAGACCATCGGAAAACACATTATCAGATATTCACATTACTATTCATAACAGTAGCAACATGACAGTTATGAAGTAGCAATGAAAATAATTCTATGGGGGTCCCCACAACATGAGGAACTGTATTAAAGGGTTGCAGCATTAGGAAGGTTGAGAACCAAAGGCCTAGAGCTGGGAGAGTGTTGTTTCCTTCTACTCTACACGAAGAGATTCCAAACTTCTGCCTGTATCCCACATTGTCTGACCCTGCTTCCATCTACATAACATCACAATGGTAATTTCTCTGAGACTGTTTTCTCATCAGTAAAATACTCGTAATTGGGCTGGACTTGATTATCATAATCTCTTTCAAGTAGTTTCAAACATTTGAGAATGCTAAGCTACTTGATCTCTCTCACCTGCTTTTCTCCATATATATATCCCTTCCTATCCACCAACCCAGTACCAACAATCTAATCAGGATTGACAGGGTCAGATTAATGCTGAAGAAGATGGAATTCACTCAGAATATACTTTAGATTCCATGCTCCTCCCCATAATACTCTATGGGGCATCTTTTTCTAGCTCATTATCCCAGATTCATCTTGGTATGACAGGAAGATCCCATTCTCTCTCCCTAACACTACAAGGACCCCAGGAGTTGAAATTATACCTATGACATATTTAATCTAAAGAAAATACACAGGCAAAGAAAGTGAGGAACAATAAAAAAAATAAAAAACATTTCCACTCCATTCTACCTGTATTCTGGTCACAGGACCAATTATCTGGAAGGACTGAGGGATCGATGTTCCCATGAAGTCGTCTCCATTTCTCACAATTTGGGAAAGAACACTGAACCCAGACTAGACATTGACCTGTGACAGAAAAAGAAACTGAAATAAGAGACTCAAAAACATGCTCTTCCTTCTTCAATCCAACTAAAATCAATATACCTACCCACGCCAGAATCACACAGCCTTAGAGATCAACTAGTCCAATACTTGACTTATAAATGGGAAAATTAAGGCTCAGAGAAGGTAACTGACTTGTTGAAGATCAGTCTAAGTTGGTGGCAGAGCTGAACTTACAACCTAGGTCTCACATTTCAATCTTTCTACTATACCATGCTATCATCTCTCCTCTACCCAGGGCATAAAGGAATGTTTCCTGTACTGACAGTTCTTAAAAAGACTGAGTGGCATCCTTCTGGCTAGTGCCTCATTCTCTGCTGGCATGTCAGTACTTAAAAGTTCTTTTAAAGGGCTACCCAGCATTGTTTGTGTACAACATCCAGAGTTCCTATTATGAATCTCAACTGATTTATCAGTCACCAAATCACCAAGTTGCAGCCTTTAGGACCAAAACCCCTGAGTTCACTCCCTCCAAAAGACACAGGACTAAGTCTATTATTTCTCAATCAACCATTTATTTCAGGCCATGCTAAAAGGCAAAGCATTTCTTTTATCCATTACCTTTCAAACCCTCATCCCCACCTTTTTCTATCACCACATTTTCTAAGTTGACTCAGCGCCCCACACAGCCTCTCCCCTCCAAACCCTTTCACTATGTTCTTTGGTATTCCAGACAAGAGCAACAAAAGTCTCATATCCTCAACCTCTTCCCTGAACCTCTATCTCCTTTTGGAAACCTGATGATGCATTGACATTGCATCTGCCCAACCCCCACCCCACCCCCACCTGCAGCCCTCTTAATGGAGTTGGTTCCTTCTCATACATCCCATTTCTCTCTGGCCAGAAAATGGGGTCTGCATCATCCTTACTCCCCCACTGCCACTGCCAGACCATTACTATCCTCCTTTCTATAAAAATCTCTTCCTCCCTCGAGGTCCATGCATAGAACCATGCCACCCTCTCATCTCCCTTGTAAAGATGCTAGCATCAGGTTCAGCCTTTTCCTCTCTACCTCCTGCCCTCATTCCAGATAACCACTGTTTTCATAGGGCTAACTTACCAAGTATCCTATTCTCTGAGTTCCTTGACCTTTTCCTCCATGACACCTCAGTAACCCACTTCACTTCAGTAATTCACTCCTGCTCTTGCATGCCCCACCCAGTCATCTGCAGGGACCACATACGCCTTTGAATGACTTATCCAAACATTCTCCTCTGATAAAAATTCCCCTCATTCCACTTCACTTTCTCAAAGACCTCTAAAGCAATTTGCATTTTATTGAGATCTCTGATCCACTGGCCCCTACCTTCCCCTCAATTTATTGGCAACCTCTTTTCTTTACTCTGTACTTACTCAGGTTGGATTTGTCAGATTGTCTTTCAGACATCTTCAACTCCCATTCCTTCTGTCCTTTCTCTTATCCAGCTGGTAAAACACAACCCTGAATGAACCCGCTTCACCTTTTCTGTGCCTATATTCATTAAAATTGGATGTTGCTAGAGAAAAATCACATAAGCACGCACATAGGTGCACTATATACTCATAAATAAAAAGTTTTCCTAGTAAGTTCACTCTCCTACTGTCAAATTTTGCCTTAAATGTCTGAACATAAGAAATGTCCTTTGTCCCATCAAAATCATCCCTCAGAAAAGCATATTATGGGTCACTTTCTCAGTCACTTAATCTTGAAGAACAAAGTACTGGTTAGGAATGATATATTAGTCTGAAAAGACAGTTGCCAATGACAGTTTTAGATGTTTATAGAAATGACAAAGCCAACACTAGAAAATAATGACAGAAGGAGCTGGGGACCATAAAAGTAAATACAGATCAATGAAATAAACGGTTGGTTGTGAAAATAATGAATATTTGTAAGAAAATGAGTAATTAAAAAAAAAGAAAATGAGTGATGAAAAATCATTCCAATGATACAGAATTAGATATTTATGGCTTGGGATGAAATTTCCAATGACAACAATAAACAATTCTTTAAAGTTCCCTTTACAACAATGTAGAAAGAGAAGATAATGTGTTTGAAAATTATGTTTGAAAATACAACATGGCTCTATGATAATGAAGACTGATGTCACAGACATGTTAAGAGGATTTGAGTTGACTGCTCATTCTTTTTTGAAAATTATTTCCCTTTTTTTTCCAGTTACAGTTGCCATTCAATATTATATCAGTTTCAGGCATACATCATAGTGGTTATAAGTCTTTTCAAACAATATATCATTCCCAACCAGTACTTTGTTTTTCAAAATTAAGGAATTTATATAATTAAGACATTTATATAATCTATGCAGAGATCCCTCGGATTAGTCTAGTACCCACCCTGAAGACTTAAATGTAAGTAAGACTCCAAACCATAAAACTCCTAGAAGACCACTTTCTTGAAACACTAATTTCCTTGGATTCTGTGATCCCTCATTCTCTGGTTCCTTCTCCCCATCTTTCTGGCAGCTCCCTCCTCAATCTCCTTAACTGGGTTCTCCTTGCTCTCCATTCAATCTCTAAATGTTGGGGTTCCAAAGCCCAATCATGAGTGTGTGTTCCCCATGTTACATTTCTCCTGAGACAGGCTCTCCCATTCCCATAGCTTTGAAATCCATTTTCACACCTGACAACACAGCTATAAGCTCCAGATACCTTACTCTTTGACATCTCTACTAGGATGTCTCACAGTGAGCTCTAACCTAACAGGTACAAACCCAAACACTTGATCTTATCCCTCAGATTTGCTCTTCCTTCACCTTTTCTCACTTCCTTTCATGTAACTGCTCAAGCCAGAAATCAATTGTCTTTGACACACTCTCTCCTCCTCTCTCCCCAACCCCATACACAATTCATTACCAAGTTCTTAAAATTTTACCTCTAAATATATATTAAAACCATTCACTTCTCTCTCTCTACTTCAATCATCCTAATTCGAGCTACCAAAAAAATCTAATCCTGACACTAACTTTTTTATTCATCCTCTCTTGTTTCCCCATACTTCATTCTCCAATTAATCACCAAAGGGATCCTTTTAAAACATTTTAATTTGATGATGTCACTCCCCAGGTTAAAACCTACCACTGTAATTAAAATAAAATTCTCACTTTGTAGCATGATTTTTAAAAATCTAATTACTACCTATCTCTTTACATTTACCCAGAGCCACCTGACTGCCTTGCTTCCCCTCACTCTCTGAACTCCAATCCTACTAACTTTCTTTTAGTTCCTGGAACATGCCAAACTTCACCCTACCTAAAATTCTTTCTCCCATTCCTCCTCTTCCTTCAGTTTTCAACTGAAAGGCCATTTCCTTACAAATGCATTCCCTGACTGGCCCAGTCTTAATTAGGTCTCCATTATTTCCTTTCATGACACTTCATTCCTTCCCTTCACAGTACTTAACACAAATTGATTATATTTATTAGATATTCCCTTTTCTACTTTGTACTCCAGGAGGATTCACCTCTTCTTGGCAATTGTAAGAAACAGGAAGAGTGGTTCTTTTAGAGCAAGATGCTTACACTGTCACTATAATCACAATTTGACTCACAAACGTTGCTTAAGGAGTGAATTTCCATCTTCTAGTCCAAAATCTAATCCTTGCCCTAATACTGAGAGGTTCAGGAGATGGATTAATACCACCCAGAACACCTAACTGCCCAAATTAGACTATTCTCTCTAGTTCCTCACATTACCATGGTGTAATAATGAGGAGCAGTTTATTGCCTTGGACTACTGTATTTGGTGCCTTTAAAGTCTTTCTAAAGTTTTCTTTCAAGTATGTACAAATTATATTATGCTTCTATAATTGAAATTATAGGCATATACACATACATATTTACACACTAGCTGACTGTTTATCCATTGTTCCTTACACTTTGGGTTCTGTGTTTTTGGTGCAAGCCTGTTGTCCTCCAGATTAAGTCTATTTTCAAAATTTTAAACATATTAATATATTGTATGATCTATTTTTTTTCTTGACCTAAAACTTCCTAATATGAGAAGGGATCCAAAGAAACCCAGGATTATCTCCCAGAGGGCAGGTACCTTGTAATACAAGCTTTCCCAGCTTGAGTGTTCTAGGAACCCATCTGCATCAGTGTACAAGCTGGCATTGTTGTGAGAGGCTGCATATGGCTTCAGTAAACTTTTTCTGGAGACTTTCAACACATTTGCCCATTTCATGATGGGTGATTTACATGAACAACATGCAGCATAATAATCATCTACCCATACCGTGCTGAGTGTTCAGCACTTTTTGACCAAAAAACGACATGACCCCCATGCTCCACCCTCCCTATTCACTTGACCTTCCCCAAGCAATTTGGTTTTGTTTCCCCTGATGAAAAAAAGTCCTCAAAGGGAAACATTTTGCCTATGTGAAACAAAAAAATGGTAGAAGCACTAAAAGGCAACAAAATTAACAAGTTCAGAAACTGTTGAGCAGTGGAAAAAACATCCTGATAGGTGACTGAAGATTAAATATGTAAGAATAAACACATAATTTTTTATGAATAAACTGCTATTTTTGAGGGTCCCTCCTCATTTTACCAAAGTTAGTTATTTCCTATAAAATATGTATTTATTATCTATGTAACACACTAAAACTGCAAATTCTTTGAAGTCAAGGATTATCTAGTTTGTTCACCATTATATTTCAGCACCTAACACAATGCCTGGCACATACATAATGTAAGGCAAGGCTGAGCAATACATCAATTGTGGTCCACCAAGAAATTTTGGGGTGACCACCTGAATAATAAAACAAATACCTAGTGGACCGTAACACTTGGACAAAATTACAAGTAACCCTTGCCCTGAAAAGTCTGCCCAGGCCTGATATAAGACATCAGTAACTACTGTTAAAAGAACAAATAAATCTGTATCTCTCATTATCTTCCCTATATCCAATCCCAAAAGCTAAACTGTCCTTTCTAAGAATAAATCCTCCAGTTCTCTTCTCATTCCCTTCAATCTCTCCCTCTCTATAAAGAATTTTCCCTGAGCATACAACTATGCTAAAAACACAAGTCAAGTTTATTTCTTTTAAAAGAAAGTCAAAAAATAAAAAATAAAAACTTTCCCTCAACTTTACACCCACTCTCTGCTTAAGTTACCATTTTCTCCCTCCTAGTTTTCACATCTAAACTAACTGAAAAAACGTATTTATTCTTCAACCAACTATAGCCTGCCATTCACCCTTAACAACTGCTCTCATCAAGATCCTAATTATGATTAAGGATTTTCAACTCTTTATCTTCTTTGGTGTCTCTGTAGTAACATTTGACAAAGTTAAATACTCTCTTTCTTAAAATTCTCTCCTTCTCTGGGATCTGTGATACCACACTCTCCTAGTTTTCCTTCTACCTTCTTGAATTTCCTTAGTTCTTAGTTTCTCCCTGGTCAGCTCTTCCTCTGCTCACCCCTAAACATTATGGTCCCCTAGGGTTTTTTATTCAGTGCTCTTCACTTTTCACTCTGCCTTCTTGGAAAATTTCATCCATTCCTACTGATGAAGATGACTCCCAAATCTCCATGTCCAACCCAGACCCCCTAACTTGTCCTCAGCTGAATTCATCATCTTAATCTTCCTCTTTCTTCTATATTCTCCATTTCAGGTCATAGTTCTTCCAGCCACTTATCACTCATGCCAGAAAACAGGATCATCCTAGAGGCCTCACTCTTCCTCAGCTCTCATATCCAACTGGCAACCATATTGATCCTGCCTCCTAAAGATCTCAATTTTGCCTATTCCTCTCCACTGCTATTGTCTATCTTCCTTGTTTGAGTCACGATTTCTATGAATCTAGTATTGTTCCCACGAATCCATTTTCCATTCTAGTGACAGAGTGATCTTTCTAAAATGCAAATCTTATCAAATTTCCCCAACTGAATGTCAATGGTTCCTCTTTACCTTTAAAATAAAATCCAAATTCCTTAGCTTCACATATAAGGCCCTTTATAACCCACCTGGCCCTTGCATGCCTCCAGACTTATCGCCCCAACTCCTACAACCTCTTATCCCACAACACACCTCAAACCTACAACCATTAGCCCTCCATAACTCTGCCAATAATTATCACTCTGAATTGCCCCTATTTTCCACCTTGGTTCAATTGACTAAATTATATGTCAAGATCTGGCTCAAGTAGTATTTTTCTTGGAAACTTTTTCAGGTCTACTCCCAACTTGTAGCTTTCTTGTCTGCCTTTCTCAGAAGCCTATCTCCCTTGTGGAAGGTTTATATTCATTTCCTCTGCACTTACTAAGCACCTCCTAATATACCTGGTATACGAGGTCTAACAGGTTCACAAAAGTGCCACCATATGCTTATGCAGGCAGCACTGTCCAAACAACTCAGTAAGGTTTCATAACCTTGGTATATCTGTGTCTCACAGCTGTGTTCATGTCGATGTGTGGCAGTGTCTTGCTGTGTGGCATTCATTATTGTTGTTGCATGTTTTGTGTGCCGTTGAAAGAATGTTAAGAGCTTGAATTAGAGCAACAAACAAACTTAAATTTCTTATAAAATCTGGCAAGAGTAGAAGTGAAATCAGGGACATGTTAGTCAAAGTTTATGGGGATAATGCCATGAAAAAATATCAGTGTACAAATGGATTACATTTTTCTGAGGGGAGAGAAAGCATCACTGATGAAGAGAGGTTAGGGTGGCCAGTAATGAGCAGAACTGACAAAAATATTGCAAAAATTAGCTGAATTGTGCATCAAAATTATTGTCTGACTGTGAGAAGCATAGCAAACCAAGTAAACATCGATAGAGAAACAGGAAAATCTTAACTGAGAATCTTGGCATGAGAAAGGTGTGTGTAAAAATGGTCCCAAAGGAGCTCACCAATGAACAAAATCAAAGGAGAATTGAAGTTTGTCAAGACCTTTCAGAGAGGCAAGATGATGTTTTGGGCCATGTTATCAGTGGTGATGAAACATGGGTATACCAATACAACCCTGAAACAAAGTATCAAAGTGCACTATGGAATCAGCCAATTCTCCATGACCAAAAATGTTCCATCAGTCCGAACCAAGAGTCAAAACAATGTTGCTAACCTTTATTGATATCAGAGGGATTGTTCACCATGAATTAGTACCAAATGGACAAATAGTCAACCAAGTTCACTATCTGGAAGTGCTGAAAGAGCCACGTAAAAAAGTTAAGACAAAAATGACCCGAACTTTTCGGCAACAACTCATAGCTCTTGCATCATGGCAATTCATCAGCTCATATGGCACTGTCTGTGAGGGAGTTTTTAGCCAGTAAACAAATAACTGTATTGGAATACCCTGCCTACTCACCTGATCTGGCCCCAGTGACTTTTTTCTTTACCCAAAGATAAAGGAAATATTGAAAGGAAGACATGTTGATGACATTCAAGACATCAAGGGTAATATGACAACAGCTCTGATGGCCATTCCAGAAAAAGAGTTCCAAAATTGTTTTGAAGGGTGGACTAGGTGCTGGTGTCAGTGCATAGCTTCCCAAGGGGAGTACTTTGAAGGTGATGGTAGAGATATTCAGCAAGGAGGTATATAGATAGCACTTTTTCTAGGATGAATTTGCGAACTTGTCAGACCTCATATACTAGAAACCCAACAACTCTGGATTATATGAATGAATAATTGAATGAATAAATCTTTTTTTCTCTTCCTCAGCAGCATACCTTCTAACAAGTAGCTGTGAGAGATTAATCACATAATCTTTGCAGAATTCCCTAACATTCTAACCCTTGACTCTCCCCTCCATCTCCAGCTTTCAAGCCCGAGTAGTTTTTACAAACTATGGCTAAACTCACCAAAACCACTTTCTTCTCCTTTTTGTTGATCCATGATCTGAGAATGAACCTGAACCGTTTTCTCTGGTTGGTCTTTCTGTCTGTACTCATGTCCACTTTGGGATTTTTTCATTTTCTTATCTTCTGGGAAGATAAAACAAAACATTGTAAGGTAGGGAGATGAGGAAGAGAGTCTTTCTAGATAGTAAAGCAGGAAGAAGGAAGAAGGAAAAATCATGGCATGATAATTTAAAGGTTTGAGCTGTAAATTCTCAGCCTGCCCACTGTACCATTTTTTAATTTCATGGATTGAGTACTCAAGCCAGATGTCAAAGTGTATCTGACTATACTTACGAGCTTCCTTCTTTCTTTTACTTAAGGAGAGCCTATTGAATTTCTTCTCAGAGAGTGCAGGATCTGGCTGGCCTGGTTTAGCTGTCATAATCTCAGAAATTACTCCATCTCCCTGAGAGGCTGAAATCTCTAGAATATGAGGTACCATTACCTTCTCTCTGAAAATAAGATTTTTAAAAAAATGAAAAGGTAAAAAGGAGCAATTTGCAGTATTCTTTTGAAAAAAATTCAAGAATTACTAACCAATGTCACCCCAATAAATTTAACAATAAAAAAGAAACATCCCCTTATTCTCTAGTGCAAAGGATGAATATATTCCTCAAGTTTTTTCCTTATAAAAATGTCAGAATTTTTTTTAAATCCAAGAATAAAAGTTAGGAGGATAGAAGAATTCTAGACTCTCTAAGGCCTCCTGAGGTCATTTCATCCATTTTCAGCCTATTTTCCCCAATTCAAACAGGTATCTTTCCTGAGTTAAGTGAAATCTATAGAGAGATGAAAAAGGACTAGATAGACAGATAAATAACCATTTATGAATATTAAGTCTACTCTGTGATCAACTTGCCCTACAGGTATAAACTTACCCATTAGCATTAGCATGATCAGTAGGAGAAGAATCAATTCCTGGTTCCTTGTCTAACTGGGTACATGTTATGGGCTGGGCACAGGAAGTATCTGCAAAATCAAGGCTAGATTCCATCCCTCCCAAAACAAAATACTATAAGCAAAGAAGCAATTAAAGAAAAGAACTACTCCATTATTTCTAAATTGTAACCTTTCATTAAAAATGTCTCTAACATGTTGCCTAGAAGAGCCTATTTTTGGACTTTTGTCATATCATAAAACTTTAAGTCTTTAAATTCTCAGGAAAAACTACAAATCTGTCTTTCTGCAAACCTTTCTAGATTGATCTCATTCAAGGATAGTTAATTTTATTTTGGGTACTATGTTTTATGTCATCTGTTTTCAAACTTTCTCTAGGAATATAAGTACACTTAAGAATGGCTGAAAATGTCAGACCATGCTCCTTAGCCTCATGACCTTATGGAGAGAGTCTCAAGGCCTAAGTTACAGAGTTCTTTATTCTAACCATCAAATCCTTGAGCATATATTAAAACAGTAATGAAAACAGAAAATATGCAAAGATGATGGAAACTAAGTTCTTCAGACCAAGCAAAAACAACTTATCTTTTCTAAGTAGATCGTAAACATATAAAAATAAATTTAAATTTCATTTTTAAAATCTAGAGGTGACTATATTTATATTCTGAAGACAATGTAATCTACTTTTCTAAAAGTCTGTCCCTCCTTATCTAAGGTGGTTTGGCTATAGTCCTCCTGTTGATAGAAGATGAAGTATTTCAAAATATTTCAAAGTCCTATCTAATATTTTTTCACTTAGGAATATGGAGGGGAGGAACAAAGCTGTCAACTTACTCTACACCTCAGGTAACAGTTTCTCTGCCTAACTGAAATTCTTTTTCTCTCACTATAAGCATACCCAAGCTCTGCTGGAGGGACTTCTGTAGCACAAGCTGGACAATCTCCTCAAATTCTTCATTGGTAAGATGTGATTTTTCCTGTAGAGACAAAGGTAGGGGAGGAAAACTGCTCATCTTTTCCCAGTCCTCCTCTCTGGCCAGTCAGGGAAGACTTCTTGAGATGAGGCAGTAAGTTTACAAGGCTGAGGGAATAAAATCAATGAATGTACCTAAGGACCCCATAAACTCTACCCCAGATCTTCTGGGAATAAAGGAGTCAAAGAAAAAGGTTGATAAAGTTTCTGTCCACCTCTACTCTCATCTCCATCCTACCTCAGCCCTTACTACCCATCATTTCCTGCTAAATGCTTTCATCAAAACATTTTTTACCTCTTTGAGGGAAAAAAATCGAAGTCCCAAAAAAGGAATAAGAAACTAAAACTATAGAATGAATTTCCCCAACATGGAAAGATTCTGTTTGTCTAGGCTAGATGACTAGGAGAAACTGTCCCACTAGAGCCCATCAACATAATTGATACCTTTTCTTTCTTCTTTGCTTGCTTGTTGTCTTGAGCCTTTACTTTTTTCCCCTGGCCACTGCCTGGACCATTCTTTGTGGTTGCTTTCTTCGTGTTCTTCCTTAACCTGGCCTTTAGTAGGTTTGGCCTGGCCTCTACCTCTGGGGAACCGATCTCCAGGGTCTCCTCTTTGGGTAAGTTAGGGCTACAGGGCATCAGGCTATGCAATTTTTGTGTAAGTGGGAAAAAGAGTTTTTTTGGTCCTTTCCCGTATTCTGAAAGAAATATTATCATCAAATGTAATTTATGAAACATAGAATCTAACACAGAGACTGCCATACATTCATTGTCCATTGATTGGCCATATCAGAATTATTTGGAGAAAGATTTTGACAAATTCAGATTTTTAGGCCTCTCCTCACCCACCCTCACCTCTAATGCCCTGAGATTCTGATGAAATAGTTTGAAATGAGGCCCAAGAATCTGTAATTTTACAAGTTTATCTAGATGAGTCTGATGTACTTTCAGGCTTAGGAACCACTGAATAATTCAAAGGTGATAAATATATTAATAAGTATATGGGAAACTGAAATATTCAAATGTGGAGTTTTTTATTAATAATTTGTTCATTTTAACTTTGAATAAAATTTTATGGGAAATTAGAGAAAATAAAAAATAGTCAGCCAACTGAATGGGAGAAAATATTTGCAAACAATACATCTGATAAGGGTCTATTATCTAAAATACATAAAGAATGAATATGACTTAACAAAAAAACAAACAGCCCAATTAAAAAGTGGGCAGAGGGCCTAAACAGACACTTCTCTCATGAAGAAATACAAATGGCCAACAGACATATGAAAATATGCTCCACCTCATTAGCTATCAGAGAAATCAAATCAAAACCACAATGAGATACCACCTCACACCTATTAGAATGGCTATTATCAACAAGACAAGGAATAACAAGTGATGGAGAGGATGTGGAGAAAAGGGAACTCTCACACACTGCTGGTGGGAGTGCAAACTTACACAACTGCTATGGAAGACAGTGTGGAGGTTCCTCAGAAAATTGGGAATGGAGTTACCATGTGATCCAGCAACCCCCCTTCTAGGGATCTACCCAAAAAACCTGAAAACCTTAGTCAGTAAAAACTTATGTACCCCAATGTTCATCACAGCACTGTGTACAGTGGCCAAAACATGAAAACAACCAAAGTGTGCTGCAACAGATGACTAGATAAAGAAGCTGTGGTACATACAAACAATGGAATATTGTTCAGCTATAAGAAAAGGTGAAATACTGCCATTTACAACAAAATGGATGGACCTAGAGATCATCATGCTAAGCGAAATAAGTCTGACAGAAAAAACCAAAAACTCTATGACTTAACTCATATGCAGAATGTAAAACTGAAAGCAACAAAGAAAAAACAAACAAACAAATAAAAAACCCATGGACATAATCAATAGTTTAATGGTTATTGGGGGAAAGTGGGGAGGGGTTAGAAGAGAGAGGGGGTGGGAGAGGAGGGAGGGGGAGTTAAATATATGGTGATGGAAAGGGAACCCACACTGGGTGGTGAACTTATAATGCAACAAGTTGATGATGCACTGTAGAATTGTACACCTGGAACCTATGTAATTCTTGCTAACTAATATCACCCCAATAAGTCTAACAATAAAAAAATTTTTTTAAGTCAAAATCTACAAATGATGCAATGAAAATTGTATTGATCCTCCCAAGTATAAGTAAGTTCCTTTTATCTGCACTCCCATAACACTTTGCTGGTAGCATGCACCTCATTCAAATTCTCTCCCTATGAGTTCATATATTCCTTGAGCAGGACTGTTTCTAAGTCATATATTTCACTTAAAGTGTCTCAAAATGCAACAAATTTAACAGAGTGGACACAAATATATGTGAACTGAGCTTCCCTGTAGCGAACCCCGTGATCCAGATGACCAAGAGCTGAGACAGAAGGGAAAAATGAGAGAAACGTGTAGTGAACTTCCCTCACTCTTGACTTACCTTTACTCTGCAATGTTGTCATCATTCAGCTCAGAAGCTACAATTCCTTTGTGCCTCTGTTAGAAAAAAAAAGAAATTAACTGCAATGACTCACTGAACATGATTTTAAACTTCCTTCTCTTCCCGTCTTCTTGGGTTCAGGATCTCTTTTCCTCGGATGCGTCTGAACTCCATTTTTTTTGTCTTCTTTACTACACTTCTACCTTCTAATCAGTGCCAATTATATGCCAGGGAATAATGAGAGTTACTGTTCTAAAGATTAGCAATAATTCTTAGTCTTTTAAGTGCCTAGAACCACGTGCAACATGACATAGGTACCCATCAGTAGGTGGAAGTTGTAGTGGTAGCCATGTGTTGAAAAACAAAATTCAACTACATAAATTCTGAAGATCTTACTGGCTTTATAAAATAATTCATGAATCAGGCAGTATCCAATCTCCAGCAAGAAAAGAGGTCCAGGGAGCTATACATAATAAAGGACACATACAGGCACAAGAGAGAGCAACAAGGAAATTCTACTAGGCAAAAAAGAGGATTGGTTATTGCACGGTTACTTTCCTTTAGGCCAGGGACTGCTAGATTTTATCTGGAAGACAGACTGACTAGATCAGACAATTCCTGATTGACTGGTTTAAGATTCCATTTCTAAGAGGTCTGAAACTGTAATTAAACTAAGTCTTGGTTTGGTGACGTGGGACTTAGCATAAGAAACTCCATTTGGGGCCTGTTGTCTTGTTTGTAACAGAAGAAAGTATAAGTAGTAGTAGAATAGTAGTAGTAAGGTATGGATGACCTGAGAGTTAAAAAGAGTTTTCTTCAGAGAAATAACCCCATTTCACAGTTAAATGCTTAAAACACAAATAATTTGGCAATTTTCTGACCTAATTCAGAGGTCCCTATGCATAAAGAACTCCCCTTCTTAACATCACTATAAAGTATATTTTCCTTTTACTTAGATCTTCTAGTCCAATAATTTTCCCATTCTGGATTCTAGCAATTTCTATTCTTGGCTCAGAAATATTTGGTAACCAGAGTGGTCCCCAGAGTCTAGTATATAATAAGAATCTAGCAACCTCACTCTACACATATATCCATAGTTCATTTATAGGTATCTACTCACAGATATATTCCATACTATATCAATATACTTCATTATTACTACCAAAATTGTAATAATAATAGATGACACTTATTGAGCAGTGACTATATTCTTTACCCTTTACATATGTCATTTCATTTAATTCTCATAATAAATCTATGAGATAAATACCACTTGGGGAAAATGAGGCTTAGAGGGATTTAGAGATACTAAGTAATTGAAGAGTGGTAAAATAAGGATTAGAATCTGATTTAAAAGTTTGTGCTATTAACTGTGCTATGCTACATACCAGTAGTCCAGTTCAGAATTTCACAACCATTTTAACCTCATAGCACACATGAAAAGCATACTTTAAAAGTACACAGTGAAACACATGGAAAATCCTATTTCTAGGTACTCTAGAGTAAAAAGACCAGGCTGTTCACAGCCACAGGCAATTGAGGGATGTGGGTGAGGTGCCTCCAGTCACAGCAAATGCTAGAGATTAGCATACCCACACAACTATAAGTCATCTGTGGCCCAGCAGAGTGCTAAGACTCATCTTGTGGTGCTCCAACGATTTATACATTTTCCAATTTATATTTTCCACTATTGATATTATTTCTCCCCAGCTGTGAAAAGAGAATTGCTGTTTGTTTTATCAACTTAAACTTCTAACTCTCTAGCCAGTTTTCTTTAGGCTTAGAGCATATGATTCACTTTTATTTTTGTAACAGTTATAACAAACACTGTAGCTCTGATAGAGTTTTTAGAGTCATAAAACGCCATCTCCCCTTTTTTACAGATGAAAAAATACATAAAGAGAGGTTAAGTGGTTTATCCAAAGTCTCAGTGTTAATACCCAAGCCTTCAGATTTTAAATTCTACTAATGGCATGTCTGTTCTTCAAAATGATCTTATTTCTGGCTATTGGTTTTAAGTACTTTGAAAGCCCTGGACCTGAAACTCAATCTTCCAACTCTGCCATCTCCCACTATAAAGAGACCCAAAAGCCGCATAAAATGGATTTTTTTGGTTCATATACAGTTCCCCTTAAAGGATATGGAAATGTTAAGACCCTCAAATGGCCAAGCTATAGTAAACACGCAGTTGTTCAGAGTGTAGAGTTCTTCTCCCTAATTCCCAAGACCAACTCAAAAGGTGTTGGGGCTTGACTTAGTGGGGCCACAGCATGGCTGAGTGTAAAGTATTTAAATTATCTTTTGGTATTTATCTGTTCCTTTTTTTGATTCTATAAATGTGAATACTTCAGATGTGCTGTTCTGCAGTAACTATTTTTCCTTTATATTAAGGAGCACATTTTCTCACTTGTCCATCTTAACTCATCACCACCAACCCCCAAACTTATTTGCTTCAGGAAAAAAGGCATATGGAAAATTGGTCTCCTTCTTTATGGCAATCTTAAATAGAAGCTAGAAACTGAATAAAATTGGCTGCAAAAGGGATATTAATTTGACCACAATTACAAACATCTTCTCTCAGACTTCAGAATTCCAAAAATAATCATGAGAAGTCCCTATGAAGGTAATCTAAATTACAAGAGTTATACTAAATGAGAAATGAAAACTAGTGTATTTCAGATAACATTTGATTTTTAAAAAATGTACATCTATATAATATGCTTATATATCCATAAACTACCTCTAGAAGAATATACAAGAAACTGACAAAAATACCTCTGGAGAGTGGAACTGTGTGGCTGGGGGTGAAAAGGAGCTTTTTACTGTACCACCTTGTGCACCCCTAGCATATTATAACATACATATATTACCACTTCAAAAGTGATTTTTTTTAATTAAAAAAATTTTGTTTTAGTATTTTTTTTTTAATGTGGGTCGTTCCCTGGCTGGGAATCGAACCCAGGCTGCAGCGTTGACAGTGCCGAAGCCTAGCCACTACACCACCAGGGAACTCCCTAAATTTTAAATCCTTTAAATAAAATAAAGAGTATTTTGATCAACCTAAAAATGCAAAAGTTTTCCAACTTAGGTTTAAATCATTATCTGAGCCAATACTGACCTCTCTAGGCAAAAGTGTGTTACTGGAGCCCCAACCAACTAGATATAATTGTGGGTCATTGTGAAGTTAATAAGCTATAGTAAATCTATAAAAAGCGATGTACTGAGTAGGGGCGTGATGAAGAACATTACTTTTAAAGAAAATCTCTAACCTGAACAATAAAGAAGGGAAAGCCAGGAAGTCACTGACAACTTAAGTCTTTGCTCCTCTATTTCAGACTAATTGTTTTTTTTTCTTCCACAACAACAAATACTGAAATTTAGTTCAGAGAGAGAAAAATTTTAAAAGAGAGTTAATAAATATACAACACAACCAACTTTCATCTGACCAGCAACTAAGTGACTAGGGGCTCTAGATCCAGGAGTAATATTTGAGGTTTTAATTTCTCTTCTCTTACTTTAGATGAAAAAGAGAGGGGAAAATATCCAACAACGGTTTTAAGTATGAAAGCAAAAGAAAGTTCCATAAACCAGATGCTATTCACTCAAGATAAAAAAGAAGGGTAAATAAGGATGGAAAAAAATTACAAACAACAAATAAAGAAAACCAAGGGAATGTGAGTGAGGTATTCCAAGAAATAGAAAGTTTTCTTTCACTTAATCACTAAAAATCATCACATTGGTTTTAAGTTAAAACCACCTAGCTCAGCAGGTCTTGAAGTATGATCCAAAGACTCCCAGGGGTCCCTTCCTTTTTCCAACTACTTAACTTGTGTTAGGTTGGATTTTCTCACGTTTCAACGAAAACAAGATTTAGGCACACCTTGTAGATACTGTAGGTTTGGCTCCAGAACACCATAAAAAGTGAGTATTGCAAAAAGCAAGCCGTAATCTTTTTGTGGTGGAGGGTCTTGTTTTCAATTTGTAAAATCAAACACAAAACCTATCAATTGCAATAAAGCAGAACACAATAAAACAAGGTATGCCTGTATTATAATAGACTGAATTCAGAAACAGATGAAAATCCAGCTGTCTTCCATTAAGCCAGGCAAGAAAGACACTGTAAAAATGTAGAACAATGCCATTCTTCAAACTAACCTTTCTTTTGTTTAGGAAAACATATTTTTCATAAAAATGTTAACGTGCAATGGGTTTATTGTTGTTATTTTAACATCGATAAATGTTTTAAATTTTTCTGTTTAATTTCTAATATATTAATAGCAATACATATATATGTATAAACCATTTTTTTGGAATTCTTCATAATTTTTAAGAGTATAAACGTGTTCTGAGACCAACACGTTTGAGAACTAATCTAGCTAAATAACAAAATTCAGTGTCAGTATTTTTCAGAAAGCTTTAATTCTCCCTCCTCCCACCATGTAAAATATGTTTACAGATTTCCCCCTCCTAACTATTGTTATTGTTCCTGGAGTCGTTGGTCTAAGAGACCCTAAAAGTACACCCTTCAGAATTGTTCTGTAACACAGACTTCAGAGGGGCTCAAAAACCCCTATTTAAAGGCTATATTTAAAATCTCCTTTAAGCTGTAGTTGGATTTCCTTTTGGCTTTGATGTCTAATGGCATGTAGATTCCTACATACTTTAACACCTCTATTCGTAATAGTTTTCTTCTTTTTTTTTTTTTGGTTTTTTTTTTTTTTTTTTTTTTTTTTTTTTTTTTTTTTTTTTTTTTTTTTTTTTTTTTTTTTTTTTTTTTTTTTTTTTTTTTTTTTTTTTTTTTTTTTTTTTTTTTTGGTGCTCAGCAAGCATGATTTGAAACTTTTAACAAAACAGAAGGACGATTCCAGCTAACCTACTGCTACTAACAAGACATTACTAACTACTGTATTCGAACTAAACCTTTTAAGTAATCTTATATATAAATTAATGGTGAAGTAAAGCTTCTTGGATCAGAGAGTGCAAGGAAGCACAGGGATATAGCCACTTATGACCAAAATACTTTTTCTTTTGGGACTCTGATCTCCTTCAGACTCTTGCTATCTATTGCCAGAGACGCTTCCACATGGGCCCCGGTTTACCAACCTCGAATTAGCCTTCTCGTGTTGCTTTCGCTTAAAAGAGCGCATCCCCCATTCAAATTCCAGACCCTCACACCATTTCCCCTCACGGTGCCAAGATCTGGAACAGTAAAAGACCTTAATTCCACCTTTAAAACCAGAGGAAAGAATTTTTGGTGATCCCCATTTTCCCTCTCTCTTCCCTCACCAATTCTCTCTTAAGGAAAACAATTAAGATCAGAGGTATCACAGACTCAAAAGTCCTTGATGCTTCTCAAAGGATAAAACAGTGGCTGGTTTTCTAGCTTTTCTTTCCCATCAAGAAAATGATGGGAATTTCCACTCAGCTGCCCTTCTCGCTGAGGTACCAGTATCGTCATTCTAGCTCTGACCGGCGTTGCTTGAAATTCACTTAAAAGAGCACATAGATACCGTTTGTTTGTTAGGGGTGATTCTGGGGTTCGAGATTCTAAGGGGCAGCGGTAAGAGTTGATGGTCACCCTGAAGAGAAAACTTCTCAGAGGAAAGTTTCCCGCGATTGGCCGCACCTAGCACCTTTACGTGCAAAGGGAGAAGAGCCTGCTACCTTCTGGAATGAGGAGAACCTAAAGGCGAAGAACAAAATGACCTACTTCAGCGATTCTTCAAGCCCCTCTAACCTCGACTCGCTTTTCCCGCCACCAAGAAAAGGCGCGAAGGCACGCACACGCTCCTCAGCTCCCTCCAGGGGCGAACTCCCAGGCTGAAGCGCTTGCGCAGCTGAAGTCCACTTTTGCGCTTGCGCAGCCATGTTATTTCTGCGATCTTCCAGTGGCTCCTCCTGTAAAACTGCAAATCCCATAATTCTGATCGGCCTCATTTTTTTTTTAAAGGCGGTAGCAGCAGTGCCTGATCGTTAAGGAAGCACATCATTCCTTTACTAACTTTTCTCTTTCCCTGCCTTTCCCTTCCTCTTTTCGTTCCCTGACTTCTATTCTCTTCTATTCTTCCTTTCAACCTCCTTCGCACCCTTACTTTAATATTTTATTTGGGACTATCCTTAACCCCATTCTCGCCTCTCCCACTCTCTTTTCTGCCACAGGATCCACACACCAAGCATTGTTGGCAGGGAGAGCGAGCCACCTAGCAGCCAGTGGAAAGGGAGTCGAATAGCTTCCTCTCCATTGGCCGAGGCAGGCCGAAACCTCTTCCTCAGCCACACTCCCTCTTCTAGAAGAGGGACACGAAGCTGCAGCTTGCGATAGGGAAGTCCTGCATGCGGGATAGCTGTGGTGGGCGTAGGATCGCAGTTCGCGAGCTAGGTGCTCGTGCGCAGGCGTGGGCTGGTGGGCGGAGGCGTTGGGTGTTGGGGCTGTGGGTGTGGAAGCAGAGGGAAGGGCGTGGTGTCCCCAGGTGATTGCGATTGGGGGAAGGCAGAGGAGTGAGACTACGACTCGGCCATTTCTGGGGAAGAGGAAGTTGGACAACATCGGCTGTTTTAGTGCTGGTATCTTTTTTTCAGTTGAGCAGAGAATATTTTCCAGGGGGGTGAGTTAAAATGACCAATCGCATTTTACTGAGAACAGTTCATAGGAAGACGGTCAGTACGCTCCGCTCCTTCCTTCCTCTACTTCTAAGATTCACCCCTCCGCCCCTAGGAAACCTCTCTAAGTAGGTAGGCAAGGCATGCTAAGCGGGGGGAAGGGGGGGGGCAACCAGGTCATGAATAATTCATGAGGGGCCACCCCGTCCCTTAGCCGTGCCCCTCCGAATCTGCTGACGCACGTTACGTGTACCAAACCTGAGGAAGCGACGTAACAGTTCCCGCCCCTAGGACGGAGGGCGGGGCGTCATCTCCAGCACGTGCTGCATCTACCCGCGCAAGCCCAAAAGGGTGTGCGCAGGCGCTGCCCGCTAGGGGGAGGAAGGAGGCGGGGTAGTGAGGTTGTTGGGTTTAGAGCCGGGCGGAGACCGCTGAGACTCATTCCTCAGGAACAAGGGTCGGGTGTCAAGGAGACCTTTTCACACCAGCTCCCCGTACCCCGCCTACGGTGGGTGGGATCGCGCGGCAGAGACAAAGGATATCAGTAGGGACGAACATAGCTGCGAAGGGAAGTAGGGTGTCAGTGTTGGGTGGTGGGCTTTTTGTGGGGGTTGAAAGGGGGGGGCTATATTTAAACTCCCGGAGCCGTTAAGTTGGTTCGTACTCGGATGCGCGCGCGACCAGGGTTGTGGCGGAGTGCGCATGCGTGATTCTCGGACCAGAGGAACGCGCTCCAGTAGTGCGCGCTCGCGGCCAAGCGGTAGTGGTAGGGAAGAAAGGGGTCGGCGCACGCGCGGTTGGTTCTTCGAGTTGTTCGGGTCTCGCGGACTTCTTGTGGTCTCGCGGGCTAGTGGGGCTTGCTTCGTGGGAGGCGCTTCGGCGCGAGACTAGGCGAGAAGAGCAGAGCTGCGCGCGCACTCGAGAGAAAGGGGAAGGGAACGGGGTCTAAGAAGGGGGGTTAAGCCCCCTCGCCCCCACCTCGTAGCCCTCGACTGGGACGGAATAAGGGGAGGAAATGATCGAGATGGCGGCGGAGAAGGAGCCGTTTCTGGTGCCGGCCCCGCCGCCACCGCTCAAAGAGGAGTCGGGCGGAGGGGGCGGCCCCTCGGTGCAAGCGCACCGAGAGGCCGCCTCCGGGGAGCTCCGCGGCGGGACGCAGCGTGGGCCGGGCCCGCGCGCACACTCAGCAGGGGTCCCGGCTTCTGGGGCCGGCAAGGAGAGCCCCGGTGCTACATCCACCCCTCGGGGAGGCCAGTCGCAGCAGCAACGAGGGGGTGGCCCCCAGGTGCACGGGGAGGCCCGCTTGTCGGATCCCCACGGGCGAGCCGCTCCCCCGGACTTAGGGGAGGAGCGACGGGGAGGGGGCGGAACAGAACTGGGTCCCCCTGCCCCGCCTCGACCCCGTAATGGCTATCAGCCCCACCGGCCCCCTGGGGGAGGTGGGGGCAAGAGGAGAAATAGCTGCAATGTAGGAGGTGGAGGCTTCAAACATCCGGCCTTCAAGAGGCGCAGGCGGGTGAATTCGGACTGTGACTCTGTGTTACCCTCCAACTTCCTCCTGGGAGGCAATATCTTTGATCCTCTGAACCTGAATAGTCTCCTGGATGAGGAAGTGAGCCGCGCACTCAATGCAGAGACCCCTAAGTCATCCCCACTTCCAGCCAAGGGTCGAGATCCAGTGGAGATTCTCATCCCCAAAGATATTACTGACCCACTCAGTCTCAATACTTGCACTGATGAGGCCCAAGTAGTTCTTGCTTCACCACTCAAGACTGGTCGGAAGCGGCATAGACACCGGGGACAGCACCACCAGCAGCAGCAGGCAACAGCTGGAGGGAATGATAGCCACTCAGTGCTGCCCACAGCCCCCCTCACACCCTCACTCCATGGGGAGGGCACCACACAGCAGCGGCATAGGGGCCAGAACCGGGATGCCCCCCAGCCCTATGAACTCAACACAGCCATCAACTGTAGGGATGAGGTCGTGTCTCCCCTTCCATCTGCCCTACAGGGTCCCTCAGGCTCCCTTTCAGCCCCTCCAGCTGCCTCAGTTACCTCTGCACCCCCGTCTTCCTCCTCACGACATCGAAAACGTCGCAGGACTTCCAGCAAGTCAGAGGCAGGGGCTAGGGGTGGAGGCCAGGGTCCCAAGGAAAAGGGCCGCGGGAGTGGGGGAGGCCGCCATCTCCACCCACTACCTGCAGCAGGCTTCAAAAAGCAACAGCGCAAGTTCCAGTATGGGAATTATTGCAAGTACTATGGGTACCGCAATCCTTCCTGTGAGGATGGTCGCCTTCGGGTGTTGAAGCCTGAGTGGTTTCGGGGTCGGGACGTCCTAGATCTGGGCTGCAATGTGGGCCATCTGACCCTGAGCATTGCCTGTAAGTGGGGCCCATCCCGCATGGTGGGCCTGGATATTGATGCCCGGCTCATTCACTCGGCTCGCCAAAACATCCGACATTACCTGTCTGAGGAGCTTCGTCTGCCACCCCCGACTTCTGAGGGCAACCCAGGGGCAGAGAGTGAGGAAGGGACCACCGCTGTCCGGAAGAGGAGCTGCTTCCCAGCCTCACTGACAGCCAGCAGGGGTCCCATTGCTGCACCCCAAGTGCCCTTGGATGGAGCAGACACATCAGTCTTCCCCAACAATGTTGTCTTCGTCACGGTAAGAGGATGTTGGGTCAGGGGCCAGGTATGAAAATGACATTAGGAGTTCCCTGATGGTGTAGTGGCTTAAGGCTTCGGTGTTGGCGCTGTCAGCGTGCGGCCTGGGTTCGATTCCCAGTTAGGGAGCTACCCACATACCAAAAAAGCAAAAAAAAAAAAAAAAAAGAAAAGAAAATGACATTAAATGGGTATGAGCCAGAGGGATTTCTGTTTATGCGGTCCTTGCTAGAACCAGATCCTCAAGACAGGGTCAATTTGCCATTGATTTCCTGTGTATTTCTCTCCGTGCTATAACATGGAAAAGTGGGAGCTGTACCTGGGCTCTTTCGTCATGACTGCTAGCCCCCAAGTGGAGTCTGATTAGTTTTGCCCCGCTTCCAGCCTGGACTGTAATCCAGATCAGTCCACCTTCCCTTGGGAGCAACTGCTGATGCTCACTAAAGGATTTGGGCTAGTTGAAAATTTGTCCTTCAGCCTACTGAAGGTGCATGAAAGAGTGGGTGTCAGACATGGAATGTTTCAGGGTAGGGGAAGAATTAGGGTAGTGGTTGACTAATATTTACAGTTTCTGTCTTTTGATATGGATCTTAACTTGCATTAGGTGTATGAGAGCTGTCAGGGAAAAAAAAATCAACCATATATTCTTGTCTTTCATATTACATTGCTGGATACTTTCTGGACAGCCCTCATAGAGTTGGTTGAGGAGTATCAGTGATGAGGAACCCAAGTGGCTTGACATTAGATCATCTCCACATTGACCCTAACTAGTGGCTTGAGGAAATCAGAGTTCTCTGCAGGAGGGGAGGGTGACATTTCTTCAGCATCTGTCCTGACTGCACATAACACCCCATAAAATGATCCACTTAGGCCGACTGCAGAAATAGTGTTGGTAGTATGATAGGTTAAGCCTGGAAGAATGGACATTCCAGTGGGTGATAATGAGCTTATCTAGAAAAGGCTTTCTAAGGGATGGGGCTCTTCACTTATCTGGGAAAAAAAGGAAAGAACAAGCCTGAAACTTTGCCAACCTCAACTACAGGGAAGGAACCACAGGTTTCCTTTTTAAATCTGGGTTAGGCCCCTTTGCATAATGTTGAGTCACTCAGCTTTTGTTTATGGACAGGGTCTTGGAAGAACCCCAGCATTCTTTCTCTGCATTTTCATCCCAGCTTTGGAGATCTCATGGACACTTTGCTCAATTTAAAATTACCTGGACTTCCTTTTTTTTGTTTGATTGGTTCACCACCAATAGCATGCAAGAAAATGAGACTTATAGAAGGCACCATTTGGGAGTTATCTGAGGATGTCGCAGATGATGTGGGTCAAGAGGCTGGAGGATGAATTGGGCAGGCCAGGGGGGAGGGAGCTGGGTAGTGCTTCTTTTAATGCCTCTATTGACATTGCCCCTTAGGGTAACTATGTGCTTGCTCTTAGGGTAACTATGTGCTGGATAGAGATGAGCTGGTGGAGGCTCAAACACCTGAGTATGATGTGGTGCTCTGCCTCAGCGTCACCAAGTGGGTGCATCTGAACTGGGGAGATGAGGGGCTGAAGCGCATGTTTCGCCGGATCTACCGGCACCTACGCCCTGGGGGCATTCTGGTCCTGGAATCCCAACCTTGGTCATCCTATGGCAAGAGAAAGACTCTCACGGTGAGTGGAGGGTTTCAATAAAAATTGCGGGATATCCTATTATTTGAGGCAAGAAGGCCTTAAGGAAGCAAAAAAAGGACTTTGTGAACAAAGTGAAAAGTCACCCTGGGCAGGCATCATTCTCTGCCAAGGGAAAAGGCAGCAAGCTGAAACTATCCCTTGCTCTTGTCCCTAGGAAACAATCTACAAGAACTACTATAGAATCCAGCTGAAGCCAGAGCAGTTCAGTTCCTACCTTACATCCCCAGAGGTGGGGTTCTCCAGCTATGAGCTTGTGGCCACACCCCACAACACCTCCAAAGGTAAGGCTGGCTTATTTTATTGGGGGAGGAAGGTTGGCCACTCCTGGGGGAAAGGATGCAGACCTGTGGACTCTTGAGGTCCTGCCAACCCCTCCTGATTGCCCACTCTTCTCTCAGGCTTCCAGCGTCCTGTGTACCTGTTCCACAAGGCCCATTCCCCCAGCCACTAAGTGGCCCCCCCACCCCCCCCACCCCCACCCCCCGCAAACAGAAAAGTGTGAAGAAGCTGCCCGCTGCTCCTAAGGACCCGGGAGGAGAAGAAAGTATTCCACAGTTTTTCCTTTCTGGCTCCAAAATTAGTTTTCCTTTCTTGGATCTGCAAAGAAAGCTTTTCCTACCTTGTTGCCCCAGCCTCCTCCCTATACCTCTGGCACCTAAGCAGCAAGCCCAGCTGTGCTGGAGTTACCACCTATCTTCCTCTCCCCCAGCCCAGTGGGCTGGATGGCATGGACTGTTTGCCAACCTGTTCTCCTAGGGCATGGGAGGTAGGGCACATCAAGTTCTCTAGCCTCTTCCTCCTGTACTTCCAAGGAGAGATTCCCATTCTCCTCAGCCCTTGTCCCCTAGCTACGTTTCAGTGGACCATGGATAAATGGACTGAGGGTTAAGAGGGGTAAGGTTGGTGGGGAGGCAGCATGCAGGTACTGTGAAAATCCTTCTCTCTGCTGTCCCCCATTGGGAGAGGGGGTTGGGTTTGGAATGTAAGAACAGCACAATAAACTTGATGTTTAGGGCAGTGGCCCCCACACCTATGTCTGGCACTTCTAACTGGTGGGGGAAGAATGGTGTCTCCCAGTACAACCTGTGCTTCCTCTGCCCAAACCAGTCTCAAGATTTTTCAGTGGTTAGGATTGTGGATTTCTAGTCAGATCTACACACAAGTATACAGAACTCTAGTTAGGAAAAACGTATAGGGTATAAATGCAGATTTTGATGTGAAACTTAAGAGCCCATCTATCCCACCCCCACACACAAAAGAAACCAACCATACAACATTGACAATTTTTTTGTGTGTGGAAGCTTTGGCAGAAGGTTAACCTTGGAAGATAAAGTAACAGTGAAGTTAAAGTGGAGCTCAAAGAAGGCACTTTGGACCAAAGTACCTCCCATCCCTGCTCTAGGACCTATTTACCACCCACCCTGTTTTTATGCTGTGGAACCAGACTAATTGGCAGTTTAATAAACATGAAGCTCTCCTCAGCTTCCTGTAGCTTTGGACATTGCCTTCAACAAATACTGAGTGCACTTGGGTCAGGTGCAAACAAGGTGGGCAAGGCCCTTGAAAGGAAAAGCAAGAAGATAATTTCAGTAAGGGGGGGGCTGCCTTGCAGGTTCATTGAGCCAGATAATGAGGGAAGACTTACCTGAAGTCTGCCCTATGGGCTGAGACCCACATGTTAATCAGAAATAAGTGGTACAAAGGAACAAGTGTGTCATCAAAAACACGTGGCAGCTGTGACAAATTGGAAAGATGGGGATGGGGTATCTAAAACCCTTAGTGTTTTCTACTTGTCATTACTTAGTTCCTTTAAAAAGGGGCCAAAAACCTGACTTCTGGGCAACTTCCGCCTGAGGCTTGACCCCCTCAAGACTCCCAAGAAGACTCCCATTTGTTAGCAAAACCACTTTATTCTAATAGTTTTAACACTAAAATATGAAACTAGCAATTCGGGAAGCCTCCAGGTTTAAGCTTCCCACCGCCTCAGTGTCCGATGCATGAGGAAGGTGTCCTCCGAAGGGCGGGGCCGAGGTTGAAGACGGAGAGGGGGCAGACCGTCCACAGTCAGGTGTGGAGATTCATAAAATAATGTTTCTGGGTCACACAGGATGGTCATGTCTGGCCCTGGCCCAGGTGGCTCCTGTTGGAGTTGGAACCCAAATTAAGGTTACACTAGGGGAGAGGAAAGAATCTAAGATAGCGTACAGGAGGGGACTCAAACCCAAGTCCCTCACCTTTGGGGGCGGGGCTCGGGCCTGCAGCGGCAGGAGTGCCAATTTCTCCCTCAGCGCAGCGTTCAGAACTTGTTCCTCGGGCACCTGCAGACTCACTAGGTCCCGGAAGAGCCGCTTGGACCGCGGTACATTCAGCCCTGATACCGCAGGGGAAGAGGAGGTGAGCGCCGCCTCTCACCCCCATTCCCGCGCCCGGCCAGCCATCTGACCCCCCTCACCCTCGGCCACGCTCTCCTCCAGGCTGCAACGGGTCTGGAACGACTTTCTCAGCTGTTCCTCCACAGCCTTGGTAGCATCGAACTGACCCGCGGCTGCGGCCCGTGCAGCCTGCAACTCGAGGCTCAGGGCCAGGCTGCTGTGCGGCGCCGGGGTCCCCAGGTCCTGCGGAGCCGCAGGCTTCTCGCTCGGTGCGGCGACGGCAGGCAACGGTTCATAACGTACCGGGGAGGGTGGTGCCAGGCAGAAGCGGACCTGGGAGCAGACAGCGGGGCGGTGAAGAAGCAGGCGCGAGCTCGTCAGCAGGCTATCGGCCAGGCTTTACGCCAGCTCACCTGCCGCCCCTTACGGGCCCCGCCTTGCCGCTCCGCCCGCCCCTTCCGTAGCTCCGGACTGCAGTTCATCCGCTCGGAGCTCTCGGACCGCGTGCTCGGGCTCAGGCTCAGGTCCAGGCCGGGCTCGGGCACTGGTGCTCCGGGCTCCGGGACGCGGGGTTCTGGGGGTGAGCCCGGGGCTGCCACGGCCTCTTGAGCTTCCACCGACTCAAGCTCTGATTCTCCACAGCCCATCATCTTGACGTGGCTGCAGGGGTGCGGGATGTCTGGAGGCCAAAGGTCACCGAGCACGGGCTCGCTACGTGCTCTGCCCGGCCCCGCCCCGACACCGCTACCGGAAACCGTTAGCCCCTACCAAAGGGGACGAGGAGATCAGCCCCGGTCCGCCCTATTGGTGCTCCCTAACGTCATTTCCGTTGCACCGCCCCACTGTCTCCCCGCGGGATTCCGTCCGCAGAACCTCTGCCCCTCCCCTAGGCCGAGGTTTTAGAGCTGAAGCCCGAGGAAGCCCTACGGGTCGCCCTCAGTACCACTTTTCCTTTCCATACCTACAACATTGCGTTCTTTCCCGCTGAATCTTCCTTCACTTGGCTTCTGCTGGAGTTTGGAGTTTGTCAGTCCTCCCTGTCGGGGTGCCAATGGAACAATTTAACTTAACTGTCCAGCTTCCACGCGTTGGACCTCCTACTTCGTGCCTTCACAGCATCTCTAGGTTTTCCGTCGTCTCCGAACTCGGATCAGAACTTCCCGGTTTGAGTGAGGGCAGGGCTCACTGACCCCGGCCCAGGACTCCATCCTGGGACCCTGGACGACCGTGGTTGCCCGGGCATTAACTACCTCACTTTCCTTGAGACCTTTTGTGACTTTCCTCTTCGAGAGTTCCCTAATCATCCCTATGCAGGGTGGGAGCAGGGGAAGGACAGAACGGGGAAAGCTACAGCTGCTGGGAAGAATGGGACAGAGAGAAAGAGAGGTGCTAGGTGGGGTGAGAGGTGCTCTAGGCACAGTAGAGAAATGGGGGTCTTGGAGACTGAGACATGAAGGGACCCCAGAGGCGGGGCTCATGGTTCATAGCAGTAACCAGCTTGGGCAGCTGGGCAGAAAATTGAAGAGGGACCAGGGTCAGGACTGAAAAAGAGACCTGAAAAAGAACCAAAGATCTGAGGTCCTACCTTGGTTCTGAGGCCACGAGAGGGTTCCAAAATGGCAAAGAAGGAAACTTAGCCCAGAACCTTCTGGTGCCCACTGCTGCTGAGGCTATGAGAAGCTTGGATGGGGCAACAGGATTCTTCTCCCCCAAAACTACTGGGACAGGGGGCCCTGGCCTCCACAGATCACCACCCTCCCTTGTCCAAAGAGAGAGCCAGCCACCCAAACCCTTCCCCTTTATCTCAGCCTGTGTGTGTACCTCCACTCTCCCCACCTCCCCCAAGGCTGCCCCCCAAGAGGTACCCAGGTACAGTCTGAGCCCTGTTCTAGAACCTGGGTGTCCAATGCAGAGGGGACCTTAGAACTGACCTAGAATCATTGTACAGAGCCAGGACCAGAGCCCAGAGCACCTGCTTCTGTGTGATGCTCCACCCTTCTCCCCATACTGCTTCTGCCATTTCTGCTCAGGCAAGTGGGGACCACGTTCCCCCAGAGCCAAGCACAGGGCCTGCCACAGAAAGAGAAAATAAGTTTGTCAAACAAGAGAAAAGTACTTTTTCCAGATTATAAACACTATCCCTGGTTCTGATACTTTGGATTTAATTAATGTGATTTAAAGAAAAAAATGCCCAAAATTCTTTGACGAATCCTACCATTGAGAGGTGGGGCCTATGTCCCCTCCCCTTGAATCTGAGCAGGCTTGTGACTCAGGTGCACCTTCACTGAAGCAACTCCATTTTCTACAGGTCTAACCACCCCACCAGCTGGAAGCTGGAGTGCAAGAGAGGGCAGGTAGCCCTGCTTAGGGTCCCAGCTTAGGAGCTGGGCCACCTTTTGTTATGTAAATTAAGCCACTTTCCTGGTAAACATTGCATTTCATCCTGTGCCCTGGCTGCCAGGGAGCTAGCTCAATGCTACAGTTTGGGCCAGACTGCAATAACTATCCTTGGCCTAGGTTTCTAACATGTTTCTCTTCTTCTAGACTAAAAACAAACAAACAAAAAAACAATGAATGTAACACCTATATCATGGGATTGCTGGGAGAAGACATTTAACATTTCAGAACTTACTATATGCTAGTTGTTGTGCTGTCCCAATTTGCAGATGAGAAAATATATCTACGTACAAAGAGGCCAAGTGATTTGCTGAAAGTCCCATAGCAAGTAGGTTTAAGAAATAGGACCACATACTAGTGCTCTTTTCATAGATTTAAAAGATAATGCATGTGTGAAAGCATCTTAAGCAACAATAGTTTCCTTCCTTCCATCGTTGAGTTCCCTCAGCCCATCTGAACATTTCTCAGCTGGGGCACTTCTCATCTTGCACTGCAACCATCAGTTTACTTCCTCGATTGTGAATTGGCAAAGTGGTGAATCACCTTTAGAACCACCTAGCACTCAGTAAATGTTTGTTGAGTGAATGAAAACCATACCGCCCTATTGCACTATTTGTTTTAAAGCTCCTTCACTCATCCCACAGATATCTACTGAGCACCTGCTCTGAAGATCCAGGCACTGCAATAAGTCCTCTGTCTACAAAACTTCGTTAAATCCCACCAGTCACCTTGTGTTCCTGCAGGTCCTATTATTCACATTTTTTCAATGAGGAGTCTAAAACTGTGGTTCTCAAACTCCAGCATGCATCAAACTCACCCAGAGTTTATTAAACAAAGAATATTGGGCTCCACCTCAGAGTTTCTGATTCATTAGTTATTTCCTGAGAAATTGCATTTCCAATAAGCTCCTAGGCAATGCATAAGCTGGTAAGTGATCCACACTAGTATGTGGTGATATCTCAGTCAACCCCCAAGTCTGTCTGACTGCCCAGGCTCTTATCCACAATGCCCAGTGCTTTCTAACCTGGGAGTAGGACAGGTGGCATGAAAGAAGGCTTTGCACAAATACTATTTAGGATGCACAACTTGGGAAGAAATTCAGTCAAAAAGAAGGGATCCAGTCTTTCCTGCCCCCCCCCCCTTGTCTGGAGGCTCTTGACAGTTTGTCCTAGTGATGGACCTGAGGCCTCTACTATTTTTCATCTCCTTTCCTCAGTGACCTCCCCCCCAGCCACCTGGGAGGCTGGGATTGTAGTCCCCAAGGTGGGAAAGATTTTGTCATAAGGCCTGTCTAGTCTTGAGAGGGTTTCTTTAGGATCCAGAGAATTGCCAAGGGAAATGGGTGAAGGCAGGAAGAGAAAGGGTGGGAGGTAGAAGACAGGTAGAGTGTTATAGGTACCAGGAAGGGAAAGCTAGTGTCAGGCTTATAGAGAAACGACTGGCTGGGGATCCCCCTATGGGGAAAGAGAAGAGGAGCCATGTCAGCATGGGAGAGGAGTGGGTGGTTAGGGGGAGGTCCTATTCTGTGGAGAAGTTGATGGGGAAGATTTATGTACAGCCATGCCCATCCAGTGGCCTCCACCATCTTAAGGTCCAGGGGTGGCCACACAGCTGGTCACCAATTATATTCAGCCAGTATCAGGTTGCCATGGCAACTAGCAAGCTTGCTCAAGAAACTGAAGCCTTAGACACAGAGTCTTAGCAGACAGAAACCTAGGCTGCTAGCAGAAACCTAGGCTGCTAGGAATCAGGGCCCAGCCCCCTCCCTACAAGTTACTTCCCCACCACACAGTGTCAGTCCTTCTACCTGGGAAAAATCCTTAAGCACCCAGTACTTCTCTTATCAGCATCCCAGCCCTAGGAAAGGCTTGTTACTCTGGCAACAAAGGGCTGAGCAAAAGGTTGAGGCTGGGTTGGTTCTGGGATGAAGGAACAGAGCAGGCTGCAAGTAGGGCCTGGGTAGCCCAGCAGGAAGTGAACTTGGTGGAGAAAGAGGCCTTTCCATACCAGTGTGCTGTGACCAAAGAAGTGTATGTGTGCACAGCGAACAAATGTGCTGTCCCAGGTCCAAAGTCCACTCCAGGGGACAGAGAGAAGAGGACTAGGGACTCACATCCCATAGAAGCCTGTGCCTGGACCCAGAAGTCAAAGAATTCCTCCCAGCAACACCATCTCTCTTTTGGGGCCTCAGTCTCCTTATCTGTAAAATGGGAGAAAGTCAGGGCAGGGAGGTTATACTCATTCATACTAGATCTCCAAGCAGCTTCTGTTCAAAACAGTATAGAGAGCCAACATCTCCTCTCCCAACACGCTTCAGTCCTTTGCCACCACCCAGGGGCACCTCCTGTGGCCAGCCCCTTCCTCCCTCCTATGCAAGATTCCCACTTCTCCCTAAGACTCCAGCACCCACCCTCCCAATTAGCCAGTGTGGCCTCCCATCCAGTCCCCACCAGCCTCACTCCCAGCCAGCAATAGCAACAGATCTGGATGAATAGGTAGAGAGAGCATGCCCACAACAGTCAGGCCCAGCAGGCATTGCAAGAAGCAGCAGGGTCTCCTAATGCAGCTTAAAAATGGTGGGTCTGGGGTCAAGGATACTGGCAATCAGCTGCTCCTTGGCAGGAGGGGAAAAGCTCTAGAAGCATAAAGTGAGTGCAATGAGAGCTGGAGCTGTGGAACAGGCTAGATCCCCTGTGAGGAGTGAGTTCTGTGCTTTGGGACTCAACCAATGAGTGAGGAACTGGTGCAAGACAAAGTACAGGCTCAAATGGAGGAATGGGAGAGCTGTGGGAGCCCCACCATGGCCCAGAGATAAGCCAGAGCATTGGGCCAAGACCAGAGTTTCCCAATGGGATTAACTTCTCCTCTCCCTTCTCCACCCTCAGGCCAAGGGTCCCAGCCCAGAGTGTTCCCCACCCCCACTGCAGCCTAGGTGTCTCTCCCCTCCTTCACTTCCAAAACACTGTTCCTCTATCTCCTCTTCCTCCTTATCTCCATCCATGCAGTGAGCCTGATGCTCCAGAGACCGGGCGATCCTCTCCAGATTCCCTTCCCCATCCCCGTTATCTTCAGGGTGCCCAGTGTGGTTCCAGGACATGGAGAATGCCTCCCCTCAGCCCTTGTGGGATCAGCTTGGAGGACCAATATGCCTAGCTCATAAGGTTCATCCACTAGTCGTGGACTTCCACCACCACCCACCAAGGTCGCTGCGAGCCCCGAGTCCAGGTCCAAGGAGGTGTGGCGAGAGGGCGTCCGTGCACTATAGCGCCACCTGGAGTTCGGGCCCGCGAGGTGATTGGTCGTTTGCGGCCGCCCTACTGGGCCTTCCGACATTACTACCCGACCCAGACAGGGCCACCGCGCCGGCCTCTGCCCACCTACACCCACCAGATAAGGTGGGAAGTTAGATGAGACCCAGGACCGAGGCGAGAGAGACCACGCCTCCCAGCAGCCCCGCCCCTTCAGGCAGCGCGGGCAGGGTCCCTGTTGGTGGGAAGGCGTTAAGGGGTGGGGCATGTGTCCAGGTCCGGTACGCACTCCATTCATTGTGGACCCTTCTGCCCGCTTCCTCAGAGACCTTAAAGTCCAAATTGCTTCCTTCTCCAACTTTATATTCCCTCCCCATCCAAGGCGACTCCCCCTCAGCCTCCAGGCCCCAGCCTTCAATGACCAGAAGTGCGTTCCATATGACCTTACCCCAGGGCAGCCTCTGGAACAGGCCCCCGCCTCAAAACAAAACAAAATAAACAAACAAAAAAAACTCATCTCAGGTTAAGATATGAGCCAGGAATCTGTATTTTTAACAAGCTCCCAGGTGATTCTGATATGTCCTAGGCTTCAGAATCTGACTGTCCTCATTCCCATTCAAAGTGGCAATAGTTTGCAAACTGCAGCGGGTTTGCCAAAACAAGTGGCTGGGCCCCGCCCCCAGAGTTTCTGATTCAGTGGGTCTGAAGGGGCAGGGTTTGAGACTTTGCACTGCTACCTGTCTCAGGGATGCTGCTCCTGACCTGGGACCAAACTCAGAGAACCACTTCTTAATAATACATTTAGGAGAAGAGCTATTCACCTGTTGCCAATTCACTGGTACCAAGCCCCGTGCAAGGCATTTTACATTCATACAGCCATGCGAAATATTTACTGTGTTTTATGGGTAAAGAAAGTGAGATTCAGACAGGTTAATTTACTAACTCAAGGTCACACAGCCAAGATAGGCAGAATTTGAACCCCAGTCTTTCTGAACCCAAAGGCTGGGCTGGCTCCACCACCTGTGTGCATTATTGGTTAACCCTTCCCAGGGGCTTGTCCTGTCTCTAAAAGTCACTAGACACTCCTTGAAGCCTGAGAAGGTGCAGGATAGGCTTTGAAGCACCCCTCCCATACTACTGTGGGGTCAGGGAACTTGACTTTGCTGGGTGCCAGGTTCTCTGACCAGAGAGTTCACGAAGAAGGGACAGGGGAACCAACTCCTTGCAAGGTGCTGACTCCTAGTTCCTTCACTCCCAGTCACACTGGGAGTGGAAGTTACCCTGATTTCTCTCTGATTGGCTCCAAAAAGTTTTTCCTGGACAAATCACAGAGGATTAGAAGAAGGGAAGGACACTCAGGTGCTGCAGCAAGAGCAAGATGGAGGAAGGACCTCTGGATCCTGATGGGAGAAAGGAGAGGTTTTGCCACACAGGTGCCTGGGCACCCTACCCTGTCAGTGCTGCCTGGAAGTTCTGCCTAGACAGGTCCCAGGTAGAAGCATGTCCTTAGGGACAGGGATGCAGGTCAGGCCACAGCTTCAGACTGGGTGGAGACTTGAGCAGCAAATCTCAGTGGAGTCCTCAGGTGAGAGGTGTGGTGAGCAAATTAAATCTAGGTGGGCTAGGAGGGAGTCCCCCACCTGTGACTTCCCAACTTCCCACCCCTGCCTACTTCAGACCTGGAACAGGGGGTCAGCAGCCCCTCTGGACAGTGTTTGTTCTCCTCTGCCTCTTCCTCAAAGCCCACAGCTTTGTGCCTCTCTCCACTGGCTCCTGAGTCTTAAAGGTCCTCTTGGGAGCACAATCTGGGAGGGGAACACAGTTGGAGAGCCAGAGACAGAACCCCAAGGAAGTGAGTCTGAACTCTGAAGTCACTGCTGAACTCATCAAGTGGAGAGTCCAGGACCAAGCAATGGATACCTACTAAGTCATCCTTACATAGCCCAAACATCCACTCAGCATCTATGCCTGCCAGATAAGTCCAGGACAAAGCAGGTTGGGGGAACAAAGCCCAGGGGGCTGGGGGAGGGAGCAGGGATTCCGGGAAGGACTTCCTGAGGTAGAGAGTAGACCTGAAAGAGGAATGAGAGCAAGCCAGGTAAAGAATGTTGGGGGAACAACTTTCAAAACAGAAGAATCAGCATTTGCAAAGGCCTAGGGGGAAGAGAAAATAAGCCAAAACTAACTAAGCACAGATGCAGGACCTTGAAGGGAAACCTGGAGAGATGAGGACAGGCAGGTGGCAGAGACCGCAGCTAGGAGCTGAGGTAAGGAGTCTGGGTTCATCCTGAATGCTACAGGACCTCTGAAAAGATCTTAAATGGAGAGACAACATGCTCCAACTTACACTAAAAAGCTCTCTCTAACCACATTTTAAAAATTCCAAAATATATTTGGAATTTGCATGGCAAAAACTAACATAAAATAACCTCACACTTGTTAGAATGGCTATCATAAAAAAATTTTTTTTAATTAAAAAACAAGAAATACCAGGTGTGGCAAGGATGTGGAGAAAGAGGAACATACGTGCCCTGTTGGTAGGAATGTAAGTTGGTGCAGCCATTATGAAGAACAGTATGGAGATGCCTCAAAAAGTTAAAAATAGAACTACCGTACCATCCAGCAATTCCACTGCCGGATAGTTATCCAAAGAAAATGAAAATATGAACTTGAAAAGATAACTGCATCCTCGTGTTCATTGCAGCATTATTTTCAATAGTCAAGATATGGAGACAACCTAAGTATCCATTGACGGATGAACAGATAAAGAAAAAGTGGTTTATACATACAATGGAATACTACTTAATGATAAAGAAGAAGAAAGTCCTGCCATTTGTGACAACATGAATGGACCTTGATAGCACTATGCTAAGTGAAATAGAAAAAACCAATATGTATGATCTCACATATATGTGGAATTAAAAAAAAAAAAAGAATTTATAAATACAGAGAACAGCTTGGTGGTTGCCCAAGGCAGGGGTGAGGGGTGAGCAGCGAGTGAAGGTGGTCCAAAGGCACAAACTTTTAGTTATAAAATAAGTAAGTCCTGGGATGTAATAAATAGCACAGACTATAGGTAATAATACTGTATTATATATTTGCAAAAAAACATAAAATAACAGTTAAAACAATTTTTGAAAAGAAGAATAAAGTGGGAGGACTCATTCTACCCAATGTTAGGTATGACATTGGCAAAGAATAGACACATAGATCAGTGGCACACAGTAAAGAACCCAGAATTAGATCCACAGACCCACACATATCTGCCCAACTGACTTTTAAAAAAGGTGCAAAAGAAATTAAATGGAGAAAGGATGGTCTTTTCAACAAGTGGTACTGGAACAATTGGACATTAATAAGCAAAAAAAGGAAGCTTGCCTTAAACCTCACACCTTATGTACAAATTAACTCAAAATGGATCACAGACTTAAATGTAAAATGTGAAACTATTAAATATTTAAAATATTGGGAAAAAATCTTTAGGATCTTCAGACAAGGGATTCTTAGACTTGACACCAAAGGCAAAAATCCATAAAAGGAAAATTCGATAAACTGAACTTCATCAAAAATAAAAATTTTTATTCTGTGAAAGACCCTGCTAAGAGGTTGGAATGACAGCTACAGACTATGAGAACATATTTGTAAATGTCGTATCCAACAAAGTACATATATATGTGTACACATCTTGACTATATTTTTTCAAAACCTCTCAACACTCAAAAGTTAAAAAGAACAACAATAAACAATCCAATTAGAAAACAGGCAAAATGCATGAACAAACATTTCACTAAAGAGGATACATATGGCAATTATTTGGCATACATGAAAAGTTGTTTAATTGCATTGGTCATTAGGAAAATGCAAATTAAAACCAGAACAAGATATCACTACACACCTATCAGAATGGCTAAAATAAAAAAGTAGTTAAAACAGTAAACGCTGGTGAGGATGTGAAGTAACTGGATAACTCATACGTTGCTGGTGGGAATGTAAAATAGCACAGCTGCTCTAGAAGAATATGGCACTTTCTTACAAAACTAAACATGCACTTACTATACAACTCAGCAATTGCACTATTATGCATGAAATGAAAACTTACATTCACACAATGATCATAGAAGCTTTATTTCCCACACTGGAAAAACCCAAATTTCCTTTAATGGGTGACAAGTTGAACATACATACCATGGAATACTGCTCCTCAATAAAAAGGAACATACTATTGATACTTGCAACAGCATGGATGACTCTTAAGGGAATTTTTTTTTTTTTTTGTATGTGGGTAGCTCCCTGGCTGGGAATCGAACCCAGGCCACAGCGCTGACAGCGCCAGTGCCAAAGCCTTAAGCCATTACACCACCAGGAAACTCCCATCAAGGGAATTTTATGTTGCATGGAAAAAAGCCAATCCGAAAAGGTTATATACTATATGATTTTATTTATACAACATTCTTGAAATGACATTTATTGGGAGGGGAACAAGTTAGTAGTTGCCAGAGGTTATAGGATGGGTGCGGGGAATGAGGAAGAGGTGGCTAAGGCTATAAAATGGTAGCATGAGATGTCCCTGTAATGGAACTGTTCTGTATCATAAAATTGCAGGGAACTAACTACATATACATACACACAAATTATTACATATAAAACAGGTAAAATCTGAAGAAGATCAGTGGGTTGTATCAATGTCAGTTTTCTAGTAGTATATTGTACCATAGGTATGCAAATGTTACCATTAGGGGAAACTGCATAAAGGGTATACAGGAGCTCTGTATTATTTCTAATAATTCCATGTGAATCCACATTATCTCAAAAAAATTTTTTTAAAGAAAACAGGACTGTGTTAAAATATTTGCAATTCATATAATAGATAAAGGGCTAATAATATCCCTGACATAGGAGCTGACTGGAAAAATTCCAGCCATAAATGCTTCCATTTTTCATATTACATGGCTGGATACTTTCCAGACAGCCCTAGTATAAAGAGCTTCTAGGCATCAATAAGAAAAAATTACAAAGATAAATGTGTAGACAGCCCATAATAAGTAGCAGGCACTGTTCAGAGTTTTTTCCCCATGCATTAATTCATTAAATCCTTGCAACAATCCTATATCACCTGCATTTTTTAGGTGACATGACTGAGGCACAGAGAAGTTATGCAACTTGGCCAAGGTCATATAGCTAGTAAGTAGTAGAGCCAGGATTCAAAACCCAGCAGTCTGGCTCCAGAGTGCAAGCTCTTAAACTCTATATTAAACTTTTAAATGCTGTGGGTCTCTAAAAAAGACCCACAATGAAGTAGAAAAGCCATCAGAGCATATAAACAATAAGGAAAAACAAATGGGTCTTAAACTTAGAGAAGGAAAGAGAAAGCCAGAGAAGGTGATACAGAACCCCTGAACCCTGGAGACCAGCCTTCTTATGGCCTCATCTGCTCCAGCGTGGGCAAGCCCAGCAGCCACTTCACTGCACAGTGCAGGCCTCTCCTTCAATACAAAAGACCAAGCCCACCTTCGAAAATCTGCGCCTCCGCAGCCACTTGCTCCAGGAAGCACCGAGCGAAAGGCAAACAGAGAAAAGGCCGTTCCTCAGCTTTGGCAGGGAGACGGAGGTGGGCAGACAGTTGTGGGGCAGTTTTGAAACTAAGAGGACTGAGAAAGAGAGGGGAAATCCCTCCCTTAGCCCATCTTCCCCTTGGGGATCTTACTGGCTATCTGCCCAGACAGGCAGCTCCAGTAAGAAGTGGACAGTGCTGGAAAATCTGGCAGCAATGACCCAGGGGACAAAGGACCCACCACCAGAAACACATGCTCCCAGGCCTGCAGCCCTCCTGGCCCCTTGGAAAAGCTCCAGTTCTCTGAGCCCCCTGGATGCTCCTCCATAGATGCTTCTCCACACTTCCCCTATTACCTCCAAGTCCCAGGGAACTATGGGCATATCTGGGGGGAGGGCAATTGCAGATAAAGGATTTGGGGCTCGCAAGAGTCCTGGAAACTAACATCTCATGTGACTGGTGACTTCGTCCCTCAGGTAGAGGGTAAAGAATGCCAACCCCTGGGAGTTCCCTGGTGGTGTAGTGGCTCGAAGCTTCGATGCTGGTGCTGTCAGCGCTGCGGCCTGCGTTCGATTCCCAGTCAGGGAGCTACCCACATACCGCCCCGCCCCCGCAAATAAAAAAAAAAAAAAAAAGAAAGAATGCCAACCCTAGAATCTTACAGTCTTTTCCTCTAATTAAACTCAGGCTTGCCACTGCTGAGAGGAAACTGGGTACAAGTTAAAATGTAGCTACAGACACCCGTGAGATATTCAAGCACACACATCTGTGTACATCTAGCTGTACCCAGTGTACATGTCTGAGAATAACTTTGAGGCCAAGGTCTTCCTGCCTGTTCCCAGCTCCCAGGGCTCAAATACTAAAGAAAATGAGGCACAAAGGGAGGGAGGGACATGAGTAGAAAGAAGATCTGGTGTCCCGGTTGAGACTTTGTCTCTGAGTTCAAAGGTTTAAAACAAGAATGTTTTACCTGTGTCAACTTTCTCCATGGAAGCTTTGGGCTGTTAGGAAGCAGGGCTGAAGGAAGTTGGAGTCATCTTGTGTCCCCAGTCCTGAAGAGTATGCAGTGGATAAAGGGAGCACAGGACCCAAACCAGAACCCCTGGAAACTAGCAGGGAGCAGAGCACTCAGTGGTTCAACCCATCATTTTATTTGAAGAGTCCGCAGGCCAGTGAAGGTAAGTGATTCCCCTAAATGTGGCAGCAAAGTGGTGGTAATATTGCAGCCAAGTCTCTCTGTCAAGTGCTCTTCCTGCTACCCACTACACATACATTCTTTGACACTTCCTAAAGTGGCATTCCCTCTACAAGACAGCTGGTTGGAGTATGCTTCCCACATACTAGGCAAAAGTTTGCTTTCTGATTCTTCAGCCTTGTTTTAGGCCATGGGATTATAATCATAAACCGTAAATCTAAGCCATTACCATAATAATAGCAACTAAAATGTATTGAGTCCATGTTGTGCCTGCCAGGCATCATCTCCCTAATTCCCATGACGACCCTGTGATAAGATACTATTGTCCCCATTGTACAGATGAACAACCGAGGCTCAGAGAGGGTAAGCAATTTACCCAAGGTTGCCCACGCAGCAAGTGTTAGCTTAAACCTCTTTCCATGCTCTTAACTACTATGTCGCTGCTGCTTCCTAAGTGTATGGGTAATAAAATAAATACAATAATTTCAGATACTGTTAAGTACTATGAAAAAATAAAGCTTGAAAAGAGATAGAGGACAATGAGTGTCTCCTAATGTCTAGGTCAGGTGGTCAGGCAAAGAGTCCTTGAAGATGTGGTGACATCTGTATGGAATCTAGATTGGCAAGGATCCCACATGCCAAGAGCTGAGAAAAGGGCATTTTAGAAATAGGGAACTGTTGGGGTTTTTTTTCCCATGGATGATGAAACGCCAATGGAAGGTTTAAGCAGGAGAGTAACATGTTTAGCTGTGTAGATTGTAGAGGAATCCCAGGGAAAAAGCAGAAGAAAAGATTTGACATTTTCAGGAATCTGATGATGATGGGGGAGGAAGGCAAAGGGTTAGGATTAGAAAAGGAGCCAGGGCACCTCATGTTGCTCTCTACCTTCCCAAGGCCCCCCCCCCCTCTATATGGGTAAGTTTTGAAAATAAAGAAGGACCCCTGATTCCAGCTGGGCCCATCCATAGTCCTACAACTTCTGCCTCATGGAGTCGAGCAGCATCGGAGAAAGAGAAAATCCTGGAGTTCAATGGAGACAGGAGGAGAGGGTGTCCAATGTGGGATTTTTGCTCAAGACTGTCACCGGGAGGCAGATTTCCCTAGGGGTCACCTTGTCACCCATTGCTCTCTACCAGGAGAGGGATGGGGTAGGTAAGAATTCTGCCCCCAGATCTCCACCTCAAGAAATCCCACATGCTTTCCTCCCAGTTGGGAAGTTCCTCCTCAGGTCCTACCGCAGGCCTTCTCCAGGGCTCTGGGCTGGATTATTTCTTCCCATTCCATCCTGCCCACTCCTCTCCCACAAAGTTCCTGCTCCCACTTGGCCAAGCCCAGACAGCCCAGACAGGACTCCATCATGTCTGTGGAGAGAGAGGTGGGAGCTGCCAGCAGCTCACTTGGCTGCTGCCTGAACTCACCTTCTTTCTCCCCTCCCATTCCCAAGAGGCTAAGGAAACCAAAAGAAAATGAGAGCAGTGTGCCTTCTTATAAGCCCAAAACCTCAAGCCCGGATTGGCTCCTGAAGCCACAGCTACTTGCAAGTCTATTTACCAGTGACTTTCAGGGACCCAGCCTTCACCGGACCCTTCCCTAACCTCAGTCAAAATCTTAGGTCCCCAGTAGGAACCCATCTCTAAGGACTTGGAGGGGCTTAGATAGTGGATCTTAGACAGTGAGGCGCCATTCCAAAGCCCAGGGACCCATTAAATTTCTGGGCTTCCTGGGACACAGACCCTGCACTGCCTGTTGGGGTCCAGAAGAGTTCCTGTTGCATAATGAAGAGGTGATGAATAATTGGTGATTGAAAGTCCCAGAAATGAGCCACTGTGCTATCAGCCTGTTTTGAGGATCCACCTGAAAACAGGCTTTGACTTCAGGCTAAACTCAGTACTCATTCACAGAGAAGCCACTTCTCTCATGTACTGAACGCTTGCTGTGTTACTTGTCTGTGTGCAAACATGTAATATGTCCTGTGTGAGCTAGACTCATTAGTTGGATGAATGAAAACATGACCTGTCCTTTAGTTTTCTCATCTAAAAAATGGAAGCAGTAACACTTCATCATAAAGCTGTTATAAGAATTACTGAGAATAAGACCTAAAAATAGTCACAGTAAGTTCTTAAGTGCTGGGCGATACTACTGTGGCTGTAAATGTCTAGGTGCAGTAGACGGCTAATAGACTCAGGGTAGCAGAGCATGTAGGGCCAGGCAGCCCAGTGCTGCTAGGGACTCTTGGGGAAAAGGCCGACCGTATTCTAAGCAAGTGGGCTGCAACTCTCCCAGAGATGCAGGGGTGGTGGTGGTGACGTTTCTAGTAAATTGGGCGCTTCCAGCAAACAAACCATCACGGTTGCTCCTCACTACCCGCTAGCATTGCTCATGCGCACCGTCCGCTATTCACAACTAACCCCTGAGTGAGCAAGACCCAGCAGCACGGCCCTCCACAGCCTCACCCCATCTTTCCCATCCTAGCCTCTGCTGCCTGCTAGGCTTGGGCTTTGCTGTCATCCCTCTCTCCATCCCCATGCCACCCCAAGCCCTGTGAACTCTGAAATCCCCAAGTTTTGCTGTTTTGGGAAACAACCCTGCTTTTCCTTGGGAAGCCATCACTGCGCCTTCACACGGCCCCGCAAGAGGGCAGGCTAAGACGGAGAAGGGACTTGCAGCTCCAGAGTTTGCCCTCACCTTGCCCGCACCCCCACCCGCAACCTCCTTCCAAATCTCCATAACCTCCAGCTGGGCTGCTCCGCCCACAGCTGCGGAGGACACCCTCCCTCTCCGGCAGCGGCGCCCTAGTCGGCCCTCGCCCCCCGCCCGCAGTCCCCCAGACCCCGGCCCACGTCGGCGCCAGGAACCCTGGGAGGTGTAGTTTCTGGCAGCTCAAGGTAAGGCTGTGACTAGCAGGGCCTGAGTGCCTTGTCTGTCCACAGATGTGCGTCCGTATGTGTCTTCGGACCACTGACGACGTAGCCGAATTCAAGAGCGCCAGAGGCAGGGCCATGGGCTGGCTGCTGGAGGCGGACAGTTTGCAGTAAGGTCTCTGTAGAGCCTTGCACAAGTCACATTAGCGTCTGCAATAGGCTGTCTTGCAAGGATTGCGAGGGAGCACAGGCTCAAGACTTGACACGCAACATGTCCTCAGTAAACGTGTGCTACTTCTGTGTTACTGGCCCGGGAGAGTTGCTAAAGGCAGTTAAGTCCCCAGAAGTGTGTGTGGACCCAGGGCCAGGACCTGTTGACTGCCCCCTGACCGAGTCCAGAGGTTACTCCCACACATATTTGGGCCAACGGTTCAGGTGCCCCTCCCTGTCCCACCCAAGTTCCACTCATAGCCTCTGGCCATCCACAAACACACTCTACACCTATTCAGAAATATCTGATATTTATTCCCCAATATTTTGTTTTTGTTTTTTTTACAAATTGAATAAATTGAATGAAGGGGAGTATTTGGGACCCCCAGATCTGGCCCTGGGCTCCTGATAAGAGGTGACAGTAGGAAAATGTCTCCCCACCCACAACTCCTGGCCTACTGCCCTAACTTCTCTTATCAACCTTACCTAAGAGTGAGGTGGGGGCTTTCTGAAGATGAAGGGCTCCCCCCTAGAGAGGACTCCGTATATCCTGTTTCAAGCCCTGATCTGGGTCAGACTGGGGGCAAGTGTGGGCCCAGATGTGGTGCTGTCTGCACCTCTCTTGCCTGCAGGCCAGCTGCCTCAGTTGTTTCCGAATGGCCCACAGTACCAGGTACACCTCCCGCAGCATCTCAGCCTCTGGAGACTGCAAAGGGGACTGCAAAGGGGACTGCAAAGGGGATCCAGCAGTCATTTGGAAAGGAACTGAGGTAGAACTCACAGACGCCTGAAAGAGAGAAAATGCACGTGTAAACAGCTTGGTCTAGGGAGAAACCGCTGATGGAACCACCTACAGTTAAATAACACAGGCTTTTAATTCCACCTCCTTCCTCAGGCCTCAGCTCCTCCAGAAACCCTTCTCAGGTTGCATTAGGTGTTCATCTCTACCCTTGTGTTTGCCTGGTCATACCACATTTCATCGCTATTTGTTCTGTAGACTTTTCTGTTTCAAACACCAAAATGAAAACTCCTAGAAGGCAGGACCACATCTGACCCATCTTTGAGTCCTTACTAGTGTTTCACGGAAATTGTGTTGAAATGAAGGACCTCTGTCTCCAACCAGAGCTCTCTCCTTGACCTCCATGTCTGTATATTCCACTACGTCCTAGACATCTCCCTGCAGATGTCTTAGCAACATCTCAATTCATCTTGTCCCAATGCCTAAACTCGTCACCTCCTCCCCTACGTCTGTCCTTGTTCCTTTATTGTCTCCCAAGTGAATGGCTCCAGCCTGCTCTGATTTCTGTCTCTCCCTATCCTCTAACCATCATCCAACTACCTGGAGGAATAATTCCACCTCTTAAATATCACTGCAATTTATTAACCTGCTCTACCTGGCACCTCTCCCCTAGTCCAGAATATCCATCTCTTTTAGCCTGGACTGCAACACCTCCAATGGGTCTTGCTGACTCTGCTCTTGTCACCTTCTGACCCCCGACCCACAGGGCAGCCAGGTGAACATTTTTTTTTTTTTAGTTAATGCCATAATACTTCATTCAAAGCCAAAATAAGTTGATTTAGTAGTGATCTATACATTTCCCTTTTTTAAATTATGGTTTTTACTTTGAGATAATTGTAATTTCACATGCAATTGTGAGAAATAATAATTCTTGTATACTCTTTACCCAATTTCCCTCAATAGTAAAATCTTGCAAAAGATATTGACATTGATACAATTCACTGATCTTATTCACATTTCCCATTTTACTTGTCCTCGTGTGTGTGTGTGTGTGTGTGTGTGTGTGTGTAATTCTACTCCATTTTTATACCATGTGTATAGGCTCGTGTATCCAATTACCATAGTCAAAAGATACAGATTTCTATCACACAAGGATTCCTCATGTTGTCGTTTTTATAACAAACCCACCTCCCCCACTCCATCCCTGTAGCCCCTGGCAACCACTAAATCACTAATCAGTTCTCCATTTCTATAATTTTGGTATTTTAACATGGTATATCATATAAATGGAATTGCACAGTGTATAACACTTTGGGATTGGTTGTTTTCACTCAGCACAATTCCTTTGAGATTCATCTAAACTATTGTATGTATCAATAGTTTTTATCCTTTTTATGACTAAGAAGTACTCAGTGCTACAGATATCTCACAGTTTAACCATTCACCCATTGAAGGACATTTGGGTTGCTTTGGGCTATTATGAATAAAGCTGCTATAAACATTTATGTACAGATTTTTGTGTGAACATGAAATTTCATTCATTCATTACGATAAATGCCCATGAGAACATACAATTACTGGGTTATATGATAGTTGCATATTTACTTTTATAAGAAACTACCAAACTGGTTTCCAGAGTGGCCATACCATTTTTTGTTCCTACCAGCAACGTAGGAGTGCAGGCGAGCTTTCTAAATCAAAATCTAATTGTGTTGCTCCTCCACTCAAATGTTTGCAAGGGCTCCAATTGCTCGTAGGACACATTCAAACTCCCCAACTGGCCACCCACTCTGCCTTGTGCTAGCTGGCCCTCAGCTCCAGGATCACTTTACTCCAACCCATACACCTTGGGCTAGCCCTCCACACGCTACTCTTTCTTCATGGAATGGAGCCTTCCTCTCCCTCCACCTGCCTCAAGCCAAGCTAAATCCTTCAGATCTCAGCATCACCTTCTTTTCTGTTAGGAAGACCTTTCTTGACTTCCCAGGCCTGGATGAGATGCCTCTCTCCTGGGCTTCCATAGATCCCTGTGCCACCTATGTCACACCCCTAGGATACTGAACCTGTAATGCCTATGATCTTGTCTGTAGCCCCCTTAGTTTGGGTAAATTTTATTCACCATGTATCCTCAGAGCCTGTCTCAGTGCTTGGCACTTAATAGAGGCACAGGAAATAAATTTTGAACAAGTGAATGGAGGGAGGAATGAATCATGGGGGATAGAAGAGTGGGAGGGCTGTTGGGGACAAGGGGATACGGTACTGACCTTCCAACTGCACATTTGCCAGCCAGACTGCAGAGCGGAGACCATGAGTGTGGAGACAGACTTGATGGCCGTCCGGGAGAGCTGCAGCAGGGACTGGCCCCTACAGCCCAGCCCCACCTTAGCCCTGTCTGTTGCCTTGGCCGACCCGCAGGGATCGGTCACCTTGGGGGACACTTCCATCTTGGAGACCTTAGCGTCTTTGGGGGACTCAACCAACTTGAAAGTCTCAACCATGTTGGGAGCCTTCTCTACCTTCAAGGCATTTTTCTTGGAGTCAGGGTATTCCAAGACAGTTGAGTTAGTTATGTGTTTCCAGAATAAAACCTAAGAACCAAGACAGGGAGAGGAAGGATAGGAGAGAGGGCCACGGCAGAGACAAAACTCAGAGGGAAGGCAGAGAGGATGAGACACCGTGTGTCTGGCCTCCTCTCTAGTAGTCCCTCCCCTCACCTACTCCCTCCCTGTCTTGTTTGGCCACAGGAAGCCAGAAGGGGTGGGAGGCGGGGTAGAGGGGGTATTTCTATGACCTAGAGGTCATGACCAGCCCCTCCTACCCCAGCATGGCAAGAGGTGGGGGCAGTCTCCAAAACTTACCCAGTAAGAAATCTTTCCCCAAATCCACGGGAAGAACCTCATGACTGCAGTCATTTCTCCCAATACATGAGCCCCAAGCAGTGGGCCAGAACCAGCATTTAGTACAGTGCGGTGGGGGGAGGGACGTGGGAGGACAGGTCACGGGCCAATCAGTGGCCACCACCTAAGGGGTCTCTCAGGAACTTCAAGCACAGCAGTGAGAAAGAAATAGAACCCAGTGGGAAAGCTCCCCCTGACCACTCATCTTAGGCCTTTCCTCCCCTCCCTGGGATAGAGAGAGGAGTCAAAGTAGATGAGAACTCAATGGGAGTGAGAGTTCTAGCCCATTGTGAGAGCCCAGTTGGCCTTGACCCCAACCCCCCTCAACCCCTGAGGCCCTTCCAGGACCACCCCCCACCCCACCCCCCAAGCCAATCCAGCACCCTCAGCCCTCTTTCCCCCAGATCCAAGGAAGGGAAACTAACATTTATGGAGCGCTTGGTACTCGCTGGTTGTTTCTGTGTGTGATGTCCTGTAATTCTCAAAGCAGCCCTCAAGTAGGTATCATTGTCAGTGTCATTTTACCCACGAGGAAGCTGAGATTCAGGAAAACCAAACAACTAGCCCAAGGTCATAAATCTAGGGAGCTATAAAAAGAGAAGTCCAATTTGGGTTGGCCTCCAGTATCCAGTTCTCTACTGGTCCCCTCTAGTCTGGGGTCAGGGTCATCCTGAGGTGGGGGCTGCTTCTTTCCCCCCTATCCCACTAGATGAGGTCCTTCTCCCTACCTGTGTCTTCTGCCTGGGACAGGAGCCCAGCGGAGGCTGTTAGGGAGGGGCCACTCACCCCCAGGGCCCAACCTCAGCCAGCTGGGGGTGGAAGCCACAGGAGCCCAGCCAGGCCTGGCTAGGGCACTATGTGCCCAGGGAGCCTGGCCCACACCCAGTGCTGAGACAAGAGGCCCATTCAGGGCCCCTGCCCCGCCCCCAAGCAGCCACCAGGATCCAGCCCGCAGAGGGGACACGCTGGGAAGCTGGGGGTGGATCCTGCACAATCACCAAAGGCTTCATTGTTCCCCTGTCCCCCGCCAGCACGTGGGCCAATGTACCCCCTCCCCCTCCACTCCCTCTGCCTTGCCTTGCCTGCCCCTTCCCAGGACCCCACAGGCCACTGGCTCCATCTTCCCTCATGTCTTTTGACCACGCTGTCTAAGCCACATTAATTTAAAACTCCTCAGTTTGGGCAAGATCTCCAGGGGAGCCCACAACCTCGCTCTTTCTCCCACAAGTACAAACCGCCAGTTCAGGTCCCTGCTCTGGACACAAGCAACAAGATGCCAACATCCAGATTCAAGTTTCTTCAGATTTTTTAATTATAATTATTATTTTAATAACAACCTGAATCCCAGAACTTCCAGATACTGTCCATACTCTTTCCCCTGGGCAGAGAAGAGGGGGCATTTTGAGGGAAGTAGGTAGGGATGGGGTATCTGACAAGAAGCCTCCAACTCTCCCAAGCCATCTATTGCTGGGGGAGTTTCAGAACACTGACACCTAGAGGGAGGAGGGGGCTCCATCTAACACCCAGTCCTTGAAGTCCCCCCTCCTCCATCAAAGCTTGGGCATACCCCAGCCCAGTCCCTGGGCACTATGGGGAGAAGGGCGGGGCAGGGGGGAAGAGGCTAATTCTGAGCCTTCAAATCCCACCCACGGGGAATCAGGGGGCATTAAAGCTGCATAGGAAGAAGGGGCAGGCAGCTGGCGCAAGGCCTGGCAGCTGTGGCAGCCCCCAAAGGCACATTGTGAGGGAAGGGAGGCTCAGACGGAGGGCCCATTGGGTGCAGGGGGCCCAAGCCGTGGGATCCCAGAGGAGGGCAGCTGGGCCAGCTGCTCAGGGCTGGCCAGGGCACGCAGCAGTCCATTTTCCTGCTCCAATGCGGCATTCCGCTCGGCCAGGTCCCGGATCTGCTCCTTCAGCACCTCCACCTCCTCCCGGACCGCAAACATGAGGTGGGACTTCACCAAGTCCTGGGGGCCCAGGGACAGGCAGAGCATCAGGGGTCCCAGGCCACCCCAACCTCATCCCCTGCCCAATGCCTGGAGGGACTAGGGGTGAGAGATCCCTCTGCTCCTAGACAGTAAGGGACCACTGGGGAAGAAGCAAAGCAGGGGAGGGACAGGGGGAGGGTGGAAAAAGAGGCCAGACAGGGGCAAGGTCAGGGCTCAAAGACACATGGGGGCTGGGAGCCTGGCCTGAGACCAAGAGAAGTAAAGGGTTCAGGTGGAGACTGGAGTGGGTGGAGGACCCCAGGGAACCCAGCTGGGAGTGGGTGAAGGAGCTGGGAGTCAATGTTCCCTAATAATGACAGCAGGGGTGAGGCAGTGGGCCAGCTAACAGAAGCAGGACCTGGGCATCAGCATGTGAGCCGGGACCTCCTGGGATCAAGATGGCTTCTCTTACCATGGCTTGTTCGATCTTGTTGTCAATGCCAACCAGGCTTCCGGAGCCACTGGAGAGATAAGGAGAGATGAGAGGTGAGGAGGAGGAGCAGGTGCCAAGCCAAGTGTCTGGACACCCCAGCAAGCTGCCTTCCAGGTGCTTCTCAGAGCAGGCTCTGGCCTCCTCCACAAACCCCATTGCTTCAGCCTCCTACCCACACCCCAGCCTGTACCTGTGACAGTAGAGAATCAAGGAGAGGAGGGTTTTGTCCATTCCCCGGCGGGGTGAGGGCCGCTGTCCAGGCCCTCCCAAACCCCGGTGGGGTGGGGGTCCAGATGCCCCTCGGATGGGGGATGCTCCCCGAGGGGAGCAAGGAGAGGAGACACAGCCCCTTTTTCGGGGAGGGCCTGGAGTCATCCCCACCACTCGGGTCTCAAATGATGACACCAGGGACTTAACAGAGACTCCTGGCTGGGCCATCCCCGAGGGTAAGGGTCCCCAGTCCCCCACCCTGTATCAGAAGGACTGCCTGGGGGGCTCAGAGCCCCCCACGCAGCACGGTGTCTGGCTGGTGCCAGGCAGGCAAAGAGAAGACAGTGCCCGGGGGTGCTGGTCTGAAAGATATACACCGCCCCCCAGGGCAAAGCCTGGCTGCTATTGGCTCCTCAGGGACACGGGGACCCCCTCCCACCGGCTCCATGGTGGGCGGGAATTCCCAGACTCAGTCAGTGCCAGTGTCCCCTTCTCACCCTGGCATCAATCCCAGAGCGGAGGGGAGGGGGCCAGCTGAGGGAAGTCAGCTGGTGGGCCGAGTAGGGGGAGGGGTTGTGGGACCAGAGGCCTGGGTGAAGGGTGAGGAAGAACCTGCCCCTGGGAGGGCTTTCCCTGCCTCTGACCCCATCCTGTCCCCCTTTGGACTAACCACTGGCCTCCGTCAAGGCCTCGGTTCCTCTCAGCTGGGATTGTGGGGGAGCAGGTCTTTGTGATATGCTTGTGGTCTTCCTTGGACTCTGAGTACCACCCCTCCAAACACAAAGCTCACATCATGGGTGACCCCTGGTACCTGGCCAGAGGGACCCCGTTCTCCCATGGTGAAGGCTAAGAGGAATGATTACCATGGTAACACAGATGGTTACCAAGAACCCAGAGCCTTGAAAGACAAGTACAGACTATGGTCCTGGGTCTGGGGTCTAAGGTCTTGAAGAGCTTGAGGAGATGTGGGAGGTAAGTCTGGATGGAGGTGGGACACTGAGAATAGGAGCAGGGGCTCTGAAGATCCACCCTGGAGCATGACAGGGAGGTGAAAATAAGTCTGGCTGCAGTTTTTTAAGTGGCCACCAGAGGTCGACTCAGACCTGGCACAAATGTCCCAGGGCCAGGCTCTGGGTCCCAGAACCCAACTCTCTCCCAAGCCAGTCTCTCAAGAGGCCCAGGGCCTGCACCAGCCTTTGGGCCCTGACCTATATCCTCCAAGGCTCTGTCTCCGGGTCACCACTCAGGCCCCAGGCTCCTGCCTCATCCCGCTCACGAAGCACCCCAGTCCAGCTTATGCCTCAGCTGCCTCAGCCCCAGGACCAGCCTCCCACTCATGCTCCCTGTGCTGCAAAATCAACAGTCCCCAGCTTCGCCCTTCTCAGAGTAGGTGGACCCAACATGCTGCATCCTGCGCCCTTGTGCTCTCTTGTCAAGCCCTCTATCCTGGTTGTCAGTTCCAACTTGCTTTCCTGGGGAGGGGGGGGCGGTCGGGAGGGGGGGGCGGGTAGTACTCAATTCAAGGTGACCCTGCAGCCAGGAAGGGAACAAGAGGGAGCTGGGAATTTTCCATTTCCCATCCACGCTCTGGGTGCAGAACACACTAACAGGCAAGTAACCAAGAGGGTGAACAGGCCTGAGAGAGTGGGGTGAGGTGGGGGAAGGACACCTGGGACTCCTGGCATTGGGGGGAGAGGACAAGTTTAAGAGTGGAGGGCAGGCTGGCCAGCTGGAGAGTCAAAGCTGCTTTCAAGTTATTTCAATCTGAGACACATGGGTGGAAACTAGGCCACCACAGAACAACACCCCCACCCCACCATCCTCCCGCACCCTTCCCCTGCCCCCAGTACACATAAAACACACAAGAGACCAAGAGGGGCACATTCACAGAACAGGAACCCTAGCCTTGCTTGGCGGACACTCGGGTAAAGATGCCAAGTAAGTTGTTCATTCTTGCCAGAAATAAAAGAATACTACCATAATAAACATTTGTTGGCTAATAGATGACTATCTCCTGTTTGTCTAGTGTTGGAGAGTTTTTGACAGCACTTTCCACTGTCACATCCTAATATTAACATTTCAAGAGACCAAGACTCTAGCTGGTAATCCAAGCCCCACCTTTGAGAACCCCGACTGAGGGGTGGTACTGTGCTGAAATTCCTAGGCAGGGTGAGGAGCCGGAAGCTTAGGGTTGTCTAGGTGAGATCAACTCTCATCACTTGCCCGAAAGGTGACTTTATGTGAGTTAGAACAAAACATTCTTCTTTAAGACACTTACTGACATCTTCGGGGAAACTGTCATGACTTCTAGTGTCAACAGTGACTTCAAATGTGAATGGCGCCCCTTGAAGTTGTGCAGGGCATGAATGCAACAGTGGGGACTCTGATTCTGCAAGACTCTTGGGTCTTGGGGCAAGGACAGCCCTAGAGTTGTTCTTCCTTTTTTGAAGGGCAAACAGTCTCAAAATAAGGATCAGATGAAGAAGCAGGACATTTGGGAAAGGTGAGGTTCTTATCCCAGGGACAAGGGCCAGACCTGCTCCCTCACTGTGTTCTGAGGAGCCCTGAGGGGCTGGGCCTAAGGCCAACGAAGTGGCATCTGGCTGCCCTGTCTACACTCCCTCCCGGATCTCTGGTGTCTTTGGGGTGGGGCTGGGCCAGAAGTGGGGGAGGATGGCTCCTTGCCCAGCTTGGGAGAGCTGTCCCTGCTTCTGTCCTGGAAAGAATAGGTATCCTAGAGATGGTTGCCTCCTCCTCTTCTCTTGGGACACAGGCATCTAATAGGGGAGTGGAGAGAATGTGGCTTTGGGGTCAGACCTGGGGTGACCCTGAGCTAGTTTCTAAAAACCTCCTGAGTCTCAGTTTAATCATCTAGAAAGTGGGTATCATGAGGTTGCTTTTAAGATTATGTGACATAAAATGTAGCACCTGACCCAAAGGAGGCACTGGATATAAATGTATCTTTTCTTTCCTGAGCTCCCAGAATTCACTCCTTATGTCTGGATCCCCCACGCTGGCCACCCACCCATCTATCCACTTATTCAAGTATCTTTGACTGCCAGGCCCTACTGAGGGCTCAAAGGTTCTTGCAATCCAGAGGCACATGAGCAATCTGAATTCACCAGGTACCCTATGTTCTCCCAACTTCAGATTTTGGAATTAGTCCTCAATTCCCCATCTGAGACCCAAGCACTTAACACCCCAGCCCACTTTCCGTCTTGAAAGGGAGACCCCGTGCCTCTCAAACTCTGTTCTCCTGCCAGCTCTGGGCACACCAGAGAGATGAGGTAGGGGCTATACACTTCATTCCAGGGGACCAAGGGGTGGCCCAACCCAAACCCGTTGGCCCAGCAGGGTGAGGCATGAGGGGCTGGGCTGGGCCAGAGCCCCAGAGGCTTGCAGTGGAGCAGGGTAGAGTGGAGGCTAGGAGCTGGACCGGTCAGACTGGGGTGTGTGTAGAGGGAATGGGACAGAGGGAGGGAGGGAGTGAGGGAGACAAGCCAAAAGAATAGAGCTGAAAAGGCTTCTAGAGGCAGAACTCTCTGAGAAAACAAGAGGCTGGGCTCTGAAATCAACAGGGGTAGAGGAAGGATAGGGAGCCCTCATGCCAGGGAAACTCCCAAGTGGGAGAGAGAGAGGGAGGGAAGAGCTGAGAATAGCAGCAATGGGGCAGGTGACTCTCCTGGCCCTGGACGACCTCACACTTCACAGATTCCTGAGACCCAGGAGCCCAGGAGTAGTCCTGCCCATACCGGCTTTGTCCCTCATTCTCCTCGGCCCCAAACAGGTTCCTTGCCCTCCATCCCATCCATCAGCACCCAGACACAGCTTCCGTTATCTCTGGCTCCCAGCTCTCCCCAAGGCCTCAGGTCCTTTTCGTTCGTGGGACTCAATTCCTGATTGTGTTGAAGGGAAGGAGAAAGGACACTCAACTCTGGAATAGGTACCCACCAAGCACCCACTCATTCATCGCTAAGCCCCGCCCTTTGTTTCCTTCCAAACCGGAAGTCCCTCCCCAAAGCCTCAAACAGGAAGTCCCACTCCTCCCTCCAAAATACTAAAAGTTGCAACTCCCTAACTCTTCTCCGGAGTTGCTATCAGTTCATGGCCAGAAGAGAGCAAGGAGCCTGGCTATCTGACTCGCAATTTCGTTCCTCCCCTTTCAGCTTGCTGACGTTCCTATGTTGAAACCTGGCCCTCGAAACAGGAAGTTCTGCCCATCGTGCCACCGAACTGAACAGGACATTCTCCCCTGAAGGGCAAACCCCAGCAAATCTGCTCCCCTGTGCCTTCCCTGTGCCCCAGAGCCAGCTTTTCCATGGTTTTGGCTTGCCCAGGGGGGGCACTCAGCCCCCCTGGTATTCCTAGCACAGAGAACCAAACCTTAGGGACATGCTTTCTTGGTACTAGAGATGGTAGGATCCTAAAGTAGTCCATAGGGACTGTATGGATGTTGCCAAAAGACAGGAATGCCATTCCCCTCTGCAGGGAGAGGGACATGGGGACTGGGAGGAGACTAATCCCTATTCTTGTCTTAAGCACATTTGCCAGTTAAGTTCCTAGGGTTGGTCAGATAATCACTAAATCTGCAAGAGCTCGCGAATTTGACAATAACTCCCTTCAAACTCTATAAAGTACTATGATTTGACAATCCTAAACCAGGTGTCCCACCCAGCTCTCTCCAGAGAGGGAGTAGGTCTCAAATCGTTTGCCCATTGTGTTATGCCTAGGCCAGGTTTCTCTGGGTAAGAGGTTCTCTCCACCTACCAAGCAGTTTTGTGTGGCTATCCCAGGTGTTGGGCAGGGAGCCAGAGCCCACCTACCTATCATCATCGCTGTCCAGATGGCCACTGATGGCCAGCATGGAGCGGGCCAAGCTGAGGCTCTGGGCTGCTGCTGTTCCAAAGGGGTCTGGAGACTTGTGAACCAGACTGGCATCAGGGAAGAAGTAGAGGGCCGGGGAGCTGGGGCGAGAGTCGAGTGGGGGCACCTGGAGGCAGAGAGGTAGGAACAATAATGTTAAGCAAAAGAACCAACCACCTTACAACTTGCCCGGAAGTCTTCCTCTCCACCTCTCCCCACACAGCCCCACTCTCTTTGAAGGACCCAGGAGTCCTGCCCCCACAGCCTCTCTGTCCTCCAGGTCTAGGGAAAGCATTGGGCAGGTATTAAATGCATGGAAACAGTGCACACATCCTGATGACTGGGTAAGTGCATTCCAAAAAGTGGCTCACAGGGTATCAGAAAGGGGCTCTGGTCTGCGTGCCAGCTAAGCCAGGACCACTGTCCGTTCCACCAGTTGAGCAAGGACCCCTAATCAGAGGCTAGCTATTCTGTCCTCATTTTCCTTGGCCTGTCTTCAGTCTGCTTTCTGTTACCTGACTTCGTAAGGCAACTTAAATGTCACTTCCTCAGAGAGGCATTTCCCCATCATTCGACTAGTAAATTCCACTGAACTGTTCTGTTTTTTTAATAGCACCTAACATTACCTGAAATTAAAGTATTTTTGCACTGAAGGTAAGCTCCAGAGGTCAGAGCTTAGTTTGTTCAATAGCTATTTGTAGAATGAATGAATCCTCAGAAACTAGTCTTCCACACCCCCACCCCCCATCCCCACTGTACCCATTCAAGCCTCTCCTCTCAAACTTCTCAGGACTCAGGTGAAGTTCTACTCCTGCTCTCTGAGCCTGGGTTAGAGGTAGGGGGAGCAGTTGCAGAGATGGGGGAAGGCGGAGCCTGGGCGTGGACCCACACAGCCCAACAGGCGCTGGGGGCGGCTGCAAAAGGGCGGGGGCCACAGGAACAAGACGCCTCTGTGAGGCCCCAGGAGGCCCCAGCTTCTCGGAAAAGCCAAGAACAGAGAGTCCAGGGTGGTTAGAGGGACAGAACAGAGGAAGGGGGCTCAGGTGATGCCCTGGCCCTCTTTCTGACCCCTGTTAGAAGCAACTGAGGGAGTAGAGGCATGAGGGAGTATAGAAGAAGACTGACTTTGGGGTAGGGAAGCAACAGCACAAATGCATGCACACAGGAAGGAATCAGGATGTGAGAGAAGAAAAGGAGCTGAAGGCACTGAGGGGAGAGGGGCAGGGTCTGTGGGCCCCGGGGAAGATCAGGCAAGGAAGGGCTTAAGGATAGAGAGATCAGAGGCTGGGCAGAGGGGGCTGGCTTTGGAAGAACTCAGGGAAAGGGACCAGTAGAGAAAACAGCATCTTCTTCTCCCCTCCCCCAGGGGTAAGAAATGAATGAAAGAACTCAAGAAAAGTAGGAGAGGTAGCATGAGAGATGTGAGCTTAAGGCCAGGAGGGGGTGGGGGGAGCTGGTCCTGACTGGTCCTGACAGGGCCCAGACATCCAGTCTCAGGTTATTTTTATACTGTGGTTTGTGCCCAAGGCCAGGAAGGGGGAAAGTTCCCATCCTCACACTCCCTGCCTTTCCTCCTGCAGCCCAAGGTGTTATTTTCTCCTCTAGGACAGACACATCCAACTCCCACATCCCTGGCTGTCCACCCCCTACCCCAGAGACCCAGGCATCCTGTCCCCCAGCCCAGACTTGTTCCTCTTTTGGAGACAGGAAGCAGAAAGAGCAAAGAATTTAACTCTCTCTCTGCTGCTTCCCACCTCTCTCCCACTCCATGGTGGCCAGCCCCAGTTATTGATCCTGGAGAGGCCCAGATAGGCCCAGACTAGGGAAGTGAGACAGACAACTGTGAGTAGAAAGGACAAACCAGCCAAGTCCCCATCCTTGTAATAGGTTTCACCCACCACCTAATTCCTCAATTTCTCAGAGAAATTTGGCTTGGGATAAAGCTATAGAGGGACTGGTTGGGTGGCTAGTGGGAAGAAAGGCAACTCCCACCTTGGGAATGGGGCTGCAAAAGAGAGCAGAATGCCTACTTTTTGCCTCTCTCTCCCAACCCAGGTATCTCCTCTCCCAGAAGCCCAAATACCCAGCCCTGCCTGAAGGGTGAGACCAAGACAGAAGGTGAAGGCCACAGTGAGGAGGGCACATCTGTGTGATGGAGAGACAGTATTGAGCTACGTGGAGGTGGAGACTTGGGCCAAAGGTAACAAACAAAAATGCCAAAAAGAAAGAAGGTGCAGAATGTGGGGAAGAAGGACCCTGAGAGAAAACAAAGGCTGTCTGAGGAGTAAGAATGGACTTCCAAGTGAGATGGCAGGAAGAAAAAAGGAGGGACTATCTGATCTGACAGTTCATGATGGAATTGGGAGAGGTTAAGTAGGAGGTGGAGGCCAAGGCCAAGATGGGCAAGCACTACCCCTCAGGTGTCTCCCCCAACCCTGGAACCCAGCTCTTACCTGCCCCATCTCCTCTGGAGCAACCAACTCCATCCTTAGCCGCAGGGCTCCATCCTTAGTACGGGACAGTGGAGGGGTCCCAGCTGCTGAGCCCCCGGCCTCTACTTCCACCCTCAAGGAGGGCAGGGGCGTGGCGGCCCTGGATGTGCCCGCACTATCCCCGGCCCTGGCGCTATCCCCGGCCCTGGGCTCTGCGGGGCGCTGCTGGGGTGGGGAGGCCGACAGAGGGGGTGTCTCCACTTTGGCCTTGCCAGGCACCACCAGCTGGCCCAGACCCCCAGTGAAGGAGCGGGCCTGAGGTCCAGGGGAGGTGGGAGGTGGGCGGAGCCAGGAGGTGGGACCCTGAGACAGGCCTGGTTGTGGAGTAGGAGCACCCAAGCCCAAGCTGGCCAGTTCCAACCTGGAATCCAAGGATCTGCCCCCAGTGCCCCCCGATGCCCCTCGAATCCCTTCTAGGAGCCTGCCGAAGCTAGGGGGCTCCAGGTCTCTCTCGTAAACATCCACACACGTCCAACGGCCACGGCGATAAGGCTCTCCCAGGCCCTGGGGCAGCTTCACCACCCGGAAACGGGAGGCGGGGGCCCCAGGCGGCGGGGAGCCATTCCGGGGGGTGCCCTTGCCTCCTGGCTCGGGGTTGGGCTCCCCGTTGGGCAGGCGGGGTGGGGGCCCAGCGGGGGCCGGCAGGGCAGGGGCATCTGGACCTCCGGGGCTCCCGGGGCCCTCATAGTCCGTGGTGACGCTGGTGATTTGGAAACTACTCTTCTTCTTGCCCCCACTCATGGTCCCTGGGGCTAGGACTGGGCCAAGGTGGGCGGGGGCGAGGCGGTGGTGGCTCTTCAAAGGGGCTCAGGCGCCCCTGGAACAGGGGGGCCACATGGCGGGGACGTCAGGGCCCCTGGGGACGTCTGAGTCCGACATGGTGGGAGGGCCTTGCAGGAACTGGGGGTGCCTGGTTGGTGAAGGGAGAACAGGGGAGGGGAGGCGGCGAGGGGGGGTGGGGGCAGGGGCAGGTTTTTCCTGCTGCTGTAGCTGCCGAACTCCAGAGCTGAGTTTGCAAACTGGAAAGAGAGAGAGAGAGTGTGTGTGAGAAAGCAGTGGGCAGGCCACCTCCGAGGCTTCCTCTCTGGGGAGCAGAATGGGGGAGGAAGGGGAAACCGCCAGAGACCCAGAGACAAAGAGGCAGAGAGGACAGAGACTAGAGCAGAGGGTTCCGTCAGAGCGGGCGCACAGAGCAGGAAGAGGCAGCCTCGACCCAAAGTTAGACATTTCTCGCCTCGGATTCAAACTCACGAGACCCGAGTCGTCCCAGGAGCAAGGGCTCCAGGGCCTGGGTGAACAGGGGTGAAGCAGCTCCTCGGCCTAGCCCGGCCGTCCGGAGGCCTCTGCTGGTCCTCAAGGCCCCAGCACCCCAGCTCCCCTATCCCTGGAGCAGGCCTTGCCCGCCGCCCCGGAGCCCCGCCCAGCCCTGAGCCCTACCTCTCGGCCTTAGCCACCTAGCTGAGCCGGGGGTCTCGGCTGCCTAAGATGTCGGGCTGTCCTATCCCCGGGGCCTCCTGGCCCCAGCAGCGCGGGGGGCGCAGGCGGCGATCAGAGGCTGTCCAGTCCTCTTCGGGGGCCGCACCTTACCCCGCAAGGCATCTCTCTGTGGAAAGTTTGCGCTCCGGAAAAGAAGGAAACTCCCGCCTCCTTGGTGGAGCCCAGGCGCGGCCTCTGAAGCCTCAAGTGTCTGTGGGCTGATACGGGAGGGGGCGGCTTAGCCCCCCGATCCTCCAGGTGGAGCCGTCTGGATGGTCAGGGCGAGTGGGTCTCCCAAGTCTCCTCCCTCGTGGCACCGCTGGGTCTCTCCGCTGCTCAGCAACTCTCTGTTCTCTCTGTCTCTCTCTTTCTGGGCTGTTGACAACCCCCACACCAGGAAGTCCTGCCTCCTCAGGCCTGCTGACTGCTCCTCTCCTCCTCCTCCTTCCCCTCTTCCTCCCCTTCCTCCGCCCTCTCTCCCTCCTGGGGCTCCTGGCCAGCTGGCGCGGGGCCAGCCCTGCCACCGCCGCTGCTGGTGCAGTTGCCGCTGCTGCCTGCCGCTGTTGCTGCTGCTCCTGGGGCCCCGACCAGGCTCCCTTAACCCCACACCTGCTGGGCCCCAGCCCAGCTCTTCCTCGGAGAGAGGGGCTGTGGAGGGAGGAGAGAAAGGGGTGGAGCCTGTAGGGCGGCCAAGGATTCCCTTGCTTGTAGGCGCTTGCTGCCATTGGCCTGCAGACACCCAGAAGAGTGGGGAGGAACTGACCTCAGCTCTGCTGGTATCTGCCACCCCAATAAGCACCCGGTAAATGTTATGGTGCTGCTATAGCTGTTATTGCCATATCTTCGCTGCTTTTCACAGTCACTGTATGAGGAAGGTACTGTTATTCTCCCTTGTCCCTATTTTAAAAGGTGGATTATTATGAATAATAGTAATTATTATTACAGTTTTCAAACATGCCCCACAGTAGAGAGAATGGTATAATGGACTCTTAAGTACCTACCGTGCATTTTCAACAATTATCAACTCACAGTCAATCTTGTTTCATCTGTACCCCCAATATCTTCTGTTGTACTGTGCAGAAGTATTTAAATCAAATACCAGACATCATATTAGTCTCCTTCTTAGATGTGGAAATAGGAACCCAGGAGGTTCAGAAAGGTTGTCAGTGATAGAGCAGAGACATTCCACACACTGAGGTATATCTTTGTCTGGTACCCATATAGAAAAATGACATCACACATGCATGTACATGCAATCACCTACACAGATGCACCTGAGAACAAACCACTGGCCCCAAGTGTGATCCCTTCTCCCACCCCTCACCTGTGCCACATCTCCCATCCTATCCCTTGATCACTCTGGAGAATCCATACACACATAAACGGCTGACCATGTGCTTGGTGTGAAAGAATAAACCTTCAACTGCCAATGTCTCTCTTTTGGCACCACAACCAACATTCTGAGAGATTATTTCAGAAAAAGCTACCTCTGCCTTCACTCCTGGGTCCGGAAATAAATGGATTTTAATTAATTTTGATCAAATGGAACTATTCTCGAGTACATTAAAAATTCCTCAGGAGTTCCCTAGTGGTGTAGTGGTTAAGTCTTCAGCACTGTCAATGCTGCCGCCTGGGTTCGATTCCCATCTAGGGAACTACCCACATTAAAAAATAATAATAAAAATTCCTCATATTTGTTCACTTCACATAATTATCTCATGGAGTCTCAAAACAGCCCTGGGCAGAGGTGGGATAGGTTTTGAGCTCCAGGGTTTCCAAGGAAACTGAGGCTCAGAGGCATTCAATTACTTGTTCAACCTCAGAGCTAGTATTAATATTTGGCGGCAATGAGACTAGTACTGGGCTGTCTGACACATCACTCCTTCCTCAGTTTTAGCTCATGGAAACTTTTAACTGATCTTTAGAATTAGGTGAAAATGAAATAATGCAAAACCCCTTGCCCCCACTATTATAAGGTTATCCTTTATCTCTTTGTTAAAATGCATCTGCACCACCTCTCTTCCTTCACGTTAACAATGGCTGTCGTAGCCAGGTCCTGAGGCCTCCCATTAGTTAGATCCAGGAAGCAGCTTCCCAGACTCACACCCCAACTCTCTCCCTTCTGGCAATATTCAGAGTGCATTCCTGCTGCTTTGCCCCCACATCCTCCTTCTTTCAGTGCTGACTGGTTACAAACTATTCAAAACCTATCTTTGGGCCCTCCCCTTCCTATCTACTCAGACATAAAGCATTATCCTGAACTCCTCCAAGTCTACAGTCTGGGACTTTGTTGATCTCTGCGGCAATGTTTGTTGAATCAGTAAGTAAAACTTCATTCACACTAAGGTGTAAAAGTGAAAGGACTGTTACATGTTTTAATGTGTTACTTCTCCTGGGGGCATTTATAATAGCTCTTTAGCTCCACGTTGTGTGGAGTTCCCTGGTAGTATAGTGGTTAGGCTTCAGCACTCTCAACGCCCGCGGCCTGGGTTCAATTCCCAGCCAGGGAACTACCCCCCACCCCCACGCCAAAAAAAAGCACATTGTGTTCATTACTTTATTGACATTACTGAAGTAAGTATGAGATGAGACATCTCTCAGAGAGCTTGCAACTTTTGCCCAAAGCCACACAGCACATCTGCAAAGACTCCCACATAAAGTAACATTCACAGGTTCCAGGGATTAGGGCGTGGATATCTTTTGGGGGTCCATTTTTCAGTCAGTTAAGGGTAGAACCAAGGTTTTCTTGCAGCTGACGTGCACCAAAGGGCATTGCGAGGGTGGAATTTCTCAGAAAGCTGATGAGAAAGGTGATGGGAGGAAGGGGGCGAGTCCCTCAGCAGCCGCGGTGGTCGCAGACAGGCGCCGACCCAGGGCACCAGGTGCGGGAGGGCACCACCCGCGGAGTCAAAGGTTACGGGAAGGATGACATAGCCCGCGGGAGCGGACCGGTGGAAGACTTTGAGCCCAGGAGGAAACTAGGTGCAGGCGCCTGGGAGATTGCAGGCCTAGGCGACCAGCACCAAGCTAGTCAGCTTTGGTGCCCTCCCCACACCTGGGGGGCGGGGGAAAGACGGGGCGCGACCAAGGGCGCACGCCCCCTGCTGGGCAGAGGTGCCAATGGTCCGGCTCCAGACCCTGAGAGCCCCTCCGCCCGGAAAGCGGCCCCCTCTGCTGGCCTCGCCGCCTCACCGCACTCCGGCCTCCGCAGCCGCAGCCTCGCCCCGGACCGATGAGGGGTGCGCAGCTGGGGAGCGCCGGGTGCACGGGGACACGCAGGGGTGCAAGCCCCCGGCTACCGCTCGGGGGCGCCGCTGCGCGCTGCGCCCCGCTTTAGTCTGCCGGGGCCTTGGACACCGAATCGAGCACGGTCGGGCCGGACAGGGGCGAGAAGCGACGAGGATCGGATGCCCCAAAGCGGGGGTGGGCTTGCGCCAGGTCCCCGCGCCCCAAGACCTTTCTCCGAGTCCCTTCGCGGACTCCGCAGTCCCCGTGCCCCTCACCCAAGCCTGGCGGCGCGGCGCGGCACAGCCGCTCCAACTCCGTCCTTGGAGGGTGTGGAAGGGTGGGTTTGGGGCCGGGGGCGGGTCTGGGGGCGGACCCGGAGGCGGGGCTGTCTCTGCGGCAGGGCCCAGCTCGGCTCCCCCCGGTCTCTCTCTGTCTCTCCTCCCTCCTCCTGCTCCGGGCGGAGCCCGGCATGGGGGGGCCGGCGCCCGGCAGGCCAGGTACGGTGATGTAGAAATTGGGGAGGCTTGGTGCGGGGAGGTTGGATGGGGGGGAGGCGACCAGGGACAGGGAGGACTGGCGGGGCGAGAGACGGAGAAACCCAGGGTAGCAGGGCCAAGGGAAGAGGAGAGTTGCCCGGGAACCTGGGGCCCTTTGGATGGAGAGAGGTATGAAGCCGGCTAGGTTTGGAACAAACAGGGAAGGGAGAGGACGGCAGTGAGGAGGGGCGCCTGGGACGGGAGGTGAGGCTAAGGCGCAGGAGAGTGTGTTTGGGGGAAGGGAAAACAGCAGGTATGGAGGCCGCAGCTCAGAAGGTAGCTATGGGGCCAGACTGAAGACCCCCCCCCCCGTGGAATTGAGGGGCGGGGACTGGAAGAGGGTAGCCGGGAGCCTCCCGGATCCCAGAGGAGGAAAAAGGTGGTTTGGGCCATCAGCGAGGGAGGTGGAGACCATCGCTGAGGGGCCAGGGCGCAGGAAGAGGGGTGGACTGAGGCCGGGGCCCAAGCGAAGACCTGGAAGAAGGGACAGCAGAGAATGGAGATATTTGGATGGTGGTGTTGTAGCTGTCCAACTCAGAGTGCCCCCACCCTTTCTCCAGCATCCGGGCCCTGACCTCATGACATCCCCTCAGCCTCAGGGCCCAAGAAGGGGTGGGGAGTCTGTCTCCCCCTTCCCCAGTGGGGTGCAATGTACGCAAGTAGGCCTGGGCATAACGCCTTGTCTATAGGTATGTCCAGTTCCATGCAACCTATGTGTGTGTGTGTCTGGAGGTCTCTGTGTGCTGTGGGTGTGTCAGGTGTTTATGTCTGTGTGTCTGCCTGTTCCTAGGTTGTGTTTACCTATGCTGATCTAGGTGTCTGGTTCTCTATTTGTACATATGGATCTATGACCCCATGGTTTATGTGTCTAAATGTGTATTTGTGGGGTCTGTGAGTGTGTGTATATCAGGAAGTACTTACAGAATGGGAATCTGTGTCGATCTGATCACTCTGGAGTGTGTAACTGTGGCTCTGAACATCTATATCAGGATATGTGACTCTGTGTACATATGTCCATCTATGTCTGTCTGTCTGCGGGTCCTAGAGGTGGTATTGGGCTTTCTGTGCCTCCATCTGTTTTCCTCTCTCTGAGAACCCGAGTCATGTCTCTGTTCTTTTCTCCCTGTCTCTCTCTCTCTCTCATTCACTCCTGACCCCCACCCACCCCACATCTTTCTTTTTTCCTTCCCATCTCCCCACCAAGTGGATCCGGGACCCAGGGAGGGCCGCCCCCCGGGCCTGGTGGCACTGAGCAGGGCCCCCCAGCCCCCACCTCCTGCCCCACGACATGAACCTCCTCTATCGAAAAACCAAGCTGGAGTGGAGGCAGCACAAGGAGGAGGAGGCCAAGAAGAGGTAAGGCTGCATCCCAGACTACCCCCTTACCTGCCCACCTCTGCCTCCCCATGACTGGGCCGCATCCCTTCTGCCCTTGCTGCGTCCAACAGCCTGGTCATCAGTCTGATCTCAGGGTTTGTGCTCAGTATAGAATTGCTGGAATGGCACATACCCTGTCCATACCCTGCTTCTGGCTCCAGCCCCAGTTCTGGCCTCTGGGGGTGCTTCTAGCTCAGGAGCACCCTGTTGGTTCTTACCCATCCCCAAAGGCACGAGTCACTCCTTCCTGACTCACCTCTGGCCTGTGGTCTTCTCCTCTGACAATTTGGGACTGGCTTCTGGCTCCCCTGTCACCTGACCTTGGAAGGGGCAGGTCCTATTGCCCTCACAGTCTAGGGACAGTGTCATTTGAGGGGCACCAGGAAAGGTCCATTTGGCCCCTTCTCAGCCTCTTCTGCTGGGGGAGGTGAGTGGCCAAGTGACAGGGGTTGTGTGTGTGTGTGTGTGTGTGTGTGTGTGTGTGGTTGAGGAGATACAGGCTAGGCCCTACAGAAGAGCCAGGGCTGGGGACCTCTCCCTGCTTGCCCTCTCAGGGACCTGGGGCCTGGCTTCTTCCGTCTTGCTCCCTTCTCCACTCCCATTGACTACACAGACTCTCGGAGCCTGAGTCAGAGTCATCTCCCTGCTGCCTCCTCACAACTGTGGAGTTTAATTCTTGTTGTTAATTAGATTAATCAGAGCTATCACTGCAGTGATCTCTCCCTAATGAAGGGTTAGTAGACAGGCCTTAATGAGAGCCCACCCCACAGCAGCTCTCTCCTCTTCCTTGCCAGCCCTCCCCCCTCCTTCACTCACCCAGAAGCTCAGGGACAGTGGAGGGAACAGGGTGAGCCTGGGAGGGTGATGACAGGGAGAGGACAGCACTGAGGGAGGGAGGGAAGAAAAGAGAGAGAGAGAGAAAAGGAGGAAAAAGGATCAGCTCGGGGAGGCTGCTCTGGTGATGCGGCAGTACAGCCCGAGGCTGGGAGAGGAGGTCCGGTGTGGTGTGGAGTGCAGGCCTCCGTAAGTGGACATGGGGGAGGCCAGTGCCAGATGTGGGCCAGTGTGAGAGGAAGAAAGAGCCAAGCTGTGGTGGCAGGGATGTGAGCCAGGAGGAGCTGTGCTGCCTGAGTTTGCATCTCTCTGCCTGTGTATGAAGCCATCCACATGTATGCTGTGTGCCGGATATGCCCAGGCTGGCATCGGCTCCTCTGCACACACACTCACCCGTTCTCTCATCCCTGCCCCCATTTCCCTTTCTTATTTATATTTATTTAGTTATTTATTAGTAAAGGAAGAGCAGTTTATTAGAAAAAAGTACACTCTAAAGAGATAAAAGTGGGCCTGAGCAAGTAGCTTAAGGCCCCTCCTTTTCCTTTTTTTAAAGCCTAGGGATTCTGCCTCCAGCTACTACTTCAGTGGTCTGGACTTTCAGGCTTCCGCCACCCCATTCCTTCCCAGGCCCCCTTTCTCCCTGGGCGGTCACAGGGTTGCAAACCCCTCTTGGGGTAGAGAAGTGGAGGTTCAAGCCTGAGGCCCATCCTCTGCTCCATCTTGGGCTTTTCTCCACAGCTCCGGTAAGGAGGTGGCTCCTGCAGGCCCAGCGGGGTCTGGGACTGGCCCAGGGCCTGGGGTCCGAGTTCGGGACATTGCCTCACTGCGCCGCTCCCTCAGGATGGGCTTCATGACAATGCCTGCCTCTCAAGAGCACACCCCCCACCCCTGCCGCAGCGCCATGGCCCCACGCTCCCTCTCCTGCCACTCAGTAGGCAGCATGGACAGTGTGGGGGGTGGGCCTGGGGGAGGTGGTGGGGGTCTCACCGAGGACAACAGCACCCGAAGACCCCCAGCCAAGCCCCGGAGACACCCCAGCACCAAGCTCAGCATGGCAGGGTCAGGAGCAGAGGTGCCCCCTATCAAGAAAGCAGGTGAGACACCCCCGCCCCTCCCCAGGGGACACTGGGACAGTGAGGATCCATTCCAGGCCAGGAGGAAGGCCTACTGGGAGGGTGCATTCAGGGAAGAACCAAGGAAGTGGAAGGTTCCATTCTCAGAGGGAATGTGGGGGGTGGGGGGTGGGGGGTTCCTTTTTGGAAGGACCTAAGATGAATTATTCAAGGGCAGGGGAAGCTCCCTGAAAAGTTTAGTCTTGGAAAGGAGTGTCATGTCCTTGAAGGGACAGGAGGGTGGCAGTGAATTTAGCTTGGGAGCTGAAGATTCTCAGTTCATTAGAAGGACGGAGGGCCGACTGGTCGGATAGGAAGCCACTGGAGCTATAAATGGAGGGATGGGGGCAAAATGAAGAGGCAGATATGTTCTTGCAGATGGGTCAAGAGGTGAGAAAGCGTCTTCCCCAACCAAGGTCCCAGTTTATTTTTCTTTCCCATCCTTCCCAGGCTCACAGAAGCCAGCCCCAGAGGGCCGAGAGTCTAGCCGGAAGGTTCCTCCACAGAAGCCCAGGCGAAGCCCCAATACCCAGCTCTCTGTCTCCTTCGATGAGTCCTGTCCCCCAGCCCCTTCTCCTCGAGGGGGGAACCTGCCCCTTCAGCGCCTCAGTAGGGGGTCCTGCATCCCTGGGGACCCTGAGGTGGGTGCGCAGGAAGAAGAGCCGGTGTACATTGAGATGGTGGGGGATGTCTTCAGGGGAGGAGGGCGGAGTGGAGGGGGCCTGACTGGGCCCCCTCTTGGGAGTGGGGGCCCAACCCCTCCAGCTGGCGCTGACTCGGACTCAGAGGAGAGTGAGGCCATATATGAGGAGATGAAGTACCCGCTGCCTGAGGAGGCAGGGGAAGGCCGGGCCAACGGGGCCCCTCCGCTGACCGCCACCTCCTTGCCACACCAACCTCATGGTCTCCAGCCCCATACCCACCGCCGTCCATCCTCAGCCCTCCCCAGCCGGAGGGATGGGACACCCACCAAGACCATACCTTGTGAAATCCCCCCGCCCTTCCCCAACCTCCTCCAGCACCGTCCTCCACTCCTGGCCTTTCCCCAAGCCAAGTCTGCTTCCCGAGCCCCTGGTGATGGGGTCTCAAGGCTACCAGTCCTCTGCCACTCCAAGGAGCCAGTAGGCCCCACCCCAGCTCCCCAAGTGCCTGCCCGGGAGCGGGAGACGCCTCCCTTACCGCCTCCGCCTCCTGCTGCCAACCTGCTGCTGCTGGGACCCTCGGGACGGGCCCGGAGCCACTCAACACCGCTGCCACCCCAGGGCTCTGGCCAGCCCCGGGGTGAGAGGGAGCTCCCCAATTCCCACAGCATGATCTGTCCCAAGGCAGCAGGGGCGCCGGCAGCCCCTCCTGCCCCAGCCAGCTTGCTCCCCGGCCCCTCCAAGGACAAGGCTGTGTCTTACACCATGGTGTACTCAGCAGTGAAGGTGACCACGCATTCCGTCCTGCCAGCTGGGCCGCCCCTTGGTTCTGGGGAGCCAAAGACAGAGAAGGAGATCTCAGTCCTCCATGGGATGCTATGCACCAGCTCAAGGGCTCCCATGCCTGGCAAGTCCAGCCCCCACACCGGGGCCATGGGTGCAGCAGCTGGGGTTCTCCACCACCGTGGCTGCCTGGCCTCCCCACACAGCCTCCCAGACCCAACTACAGGCTCCCTGACCCCACTCTGGACCTACCCAGCCTCAGCAGCTGGGCTCAAGAGACCCCCTGCCTATGAGAGCCTCAAGGCTGGGGGGGTGCTGAATAAGGGCTGTGGAATGGGGGCTTCATCCCCCATGGTCAAGATCCAGCTGCAAGAGCAAGGGACTGATGGGGCTGCCTTTGCCAGTATCTCCTGTGCTCACGTCATCGCCAGTGCAGGGACACCAGAAGAGGAAGAAGAGGAGATGGGTGCCACGACATTTGGGGCAGGCTGGGCTCTGCAAAGGAAGGTCCTGTATGGAGGGAGAAAAGCAAAAGAACTGGACAGTGAGTGAGGAGGGATGGGGATCTCTGGTGATTTGGGGAGGGCTTGGGGGGATTATTTGGAAGCCATGGCCCATTGTCCTGAACTGAGAAATTTCGGGAGACCAGAGAGATGGGGGCATAAGGATAAGGTCCCATGTGTGTTCTTAGAGGGCCAGGAAGACCTAGGATACTGGGATAGGATCTAGTCCCCCAGAGCAGCCTCCTCTTGCCTCGTCCTGCTCTACTCCCTGCCCCTCCCTTTGCCGGGCTGCAGGGGTGTGTGTTTGTGAGTGTGCGCACACTAGGAGCTAAACACAGCTGCCTCCCAGCTGTTACCATGGCAACCCATCCAGACAGGAGGGAGGCCCCTATGGTTGCCTGGCAACGCTATGCTCTGCCAGGCCTACTCACAGATGAGCTTAGTTCACAGGCAGCCTTTCCCCCGCCATCCCCCCCCCCCACACACACACACCTTCTTGGCTCAGGATTTGGGATTCTTCCCCTTCTGGAGAATAGTGCCCTTGGTCTGTTGTCTCCAAGGATGGTTATACTATCCCTACATGGGGTTGGAAAGGCTCGGAAGCTAAAGCTGGGAGACCCCTCTGACCAGTGAAAAGGATTTGGAAGCAGCAAATATCTGATTCTCAGCCCAGGGATGGTACCAATGGGTGCAATGGAAGGGGGAAATACTGGGGTCCCTCCTGTGTGTGTATGTGTTGAGGCACATACCAGCTATAACTGGATAGGGGCCCATGCCACAGTGTGTGGAGCTGGGGGAACAACAAGACCCCTCCCACAGACAGGCGCTGAGCTCTCCTTGTCATCTCAGCAGAGGTCGAGGATGGTGCCCGGGCCTGGAATGGTGGTGCTGAGGGTTCGGGCAAGGTGGAGCGTGAAGACAGGGGCCCTATGGCCTCAGGGATCCCAGTGAGGAGCCAGGGGGCAGAGGGCCTGCTGGCCAGGATCCACCATGGAGGGGACCGAGGAGGGAGCCGCACAGCGCTGCCCACACCCTGCCAGACCTTTCCAGCCTGCCACCGAAATGGAGGTGATACCCTGCACTCGCACACCTATACCCACAGTGGGTGGGCTGGGGGGAATTGTCCAGGGTCCATGACCTGGGGCTTGCATCCTAATACCACATCTCCATCCCCTTTCCTCTGATGAGGCAGGGGGCATCCTGGAAGGGGCTGTCCTCAGGGAACTTGGGGGTGGGGGGACCTGAAGGCCCCCTTGGTCTTCATTCCTTCTTCCTCCTCAGACTTCACAGGAGGCTACCGCCTGGGGCGCTCTGCCTCCACCTCTGGAGTCCGGCAGGCCTCCTTCCACACACCTCGGCCCTGCAGCCAGCCCAGGGATGTCCTGAGCCAGGTAAGGAGAAAGACAGGATTGGGTTTTATATGTGAAGGAGCAGATAGAGAAAAAGGCCTGGGTGTGGAAAGAAAGGTAAGAGACCGGGCTGGGACCTGGCACAGACTAATAAATAGCCAGCCACCTGGCAGAGTGAGGAAATCAGGAGGATCTTGCAAAGGGGCTGATTATGATGAGCAAGCCTGGCAGGGCTGTCACTGGCAGACAGTGCACCTCTGTGCATTTAGAAAAAGCCTTCCCCTCTGCGAAGATAATTTTTAAAAGGCTCGCCTCTTCAGGATTTCACGGGCCCAGCCTGACACCAGACTTCACAGTCCCGGCAAAGTGCAAGGGCGGGATATTTGCTCCCACCGGCGCCCCCAGCCGGGGGCTGTGGGGAGGAGCAGGGCTAGAGGAAGTTGTTTCTGGGGAAAGGCACTAATCTCCACAGAGGGGCCAGGGCCTGGTCGCTTTGAGGTCTTTGACCCCTCCCCCCTTTTTCCTTTCTCCCCCCGTCGGGACCCGCGGCGGGAGGAAGGAGCACAGACCCATCCTGCACTGCCGCTGCCGCTGCCCTTGCCCCCCCAGCCGGCCCGCGAGCGGGACGGCAAGCTGCTGGAGGTGATCGAGCGCAAGCGCTGCGTGTGCAAGGAGATCAAGGCGCGCCACCGCCCCGACCGGGGCCTCTGCAAGCAGGAGAGCATGCCCATCCTCCCCAGCTGGCGGCGGGGGCCCGAGCCACGCAAATCTGGCACCCCGCCCTGTCGTCGGCAGCACACCGTCCTCTGGGACACTGCCATCTGATGGGGGTGGGAGGCCGGGGCACTAAGTCTTGGGAGCGGGGCGGGGCTCTCTGGGTGACTTCCCTTGAAAGAGAAACACTTGAAGGACCAGGTGAGAGAGAGCCAGGAAGAACCCCTACCCTCCTCCCTAACCTCCGGAGACAGGGAGTCTATCAGGCCTATCGGGCGTGGGGCACCAGCAGCACTCCCAGAAATTTGGGAGAAGAGGTTTTGCTTGAGTTTGGGAGTGAGACCCTCGCGCTGCCGTCCCCACTGAGCGTGACAGACCCCTCCTGAGAGGGCAAAGGCCAAGCCAGGGTGAGCATGGGGGAGCTGGGAAGGGTTAGGGAGGAAGGGCGGGTCAATTGAAGGAGAGGGACTAGAGACTGAGAGGAGAAGGAGCTCTTTTATAGAGGTGGGAATTGGGGAGGGCGTATTTATTTTGTTATTTTAGTCTGGAGGGTAATTCTGGGACCTCTGACCTACACCCGAGCAAGGAGTGGGGAACCTTGGGCAATTAAAAAGAATGAAGTTTGCACTCTCCCCCATGCCTAAAGGCCCCACCATCCATGCCCACCCCAAAGCTAGGGATTGGTCTGGAGTGGGAAGTGAAGCAGAAGGGAGGCAAAGGGCCACAGACACCATGTTGCCAGAATTTGGTAGTGAGACTGGCCTGCTCTAAACTGGCATATTATTTAGCTCTCTAGTGAGGATCTGGCACCAGGGATGGGGTGGGATGGTGGGGAAGGAGGGAAATTTTAGTGTGTGGGGAGGGGGGTGGGCAGGGTATTTATTTAAATTTTAAAAAATCAGAAGAGATGTCAGGAACTTTTTTTTAATTCCTTTCTTTTCAGAATAATATATTAAAAGACTAATGATCCTAGAACTGGCTTCTTAAATGTCAGTGTGCTCTGCTTTTCTTACACCTTCTTGTTTTCCCCTGGCCCTTGGTTGATGGGAGTTGAAGTTTATGCAAGGAGGGTTGAGTGACTGTGGCCAAGTAACAGGGACAGGTGGAGTTTGAGGTAAGTCTTCAGGAATGACACCATGCAATGACTCAACAAGCATTTATGGAGCATCTGATGTGTCCTTGGCAACGCACCAAGACAGAAGGAATATTCAGACTGAAGCCTGCTTGGAAGCAGCTGTAGTCTACCCAGGGAGGTGAGCTACCTGAGTCAACACTAGGAGTAACAGAGGGAGAGGGCTGGAATTGTATGAGAAGGCTTCCAGGAAAGTGAGCCTAAAAAGACAGGTAAGGTTTGGCTGAGCAGGAGGAGGAGGAAAAGTCCCAAAGTCACAGTGTGATTGTAAAACAGTAGAAGATGGAGGTTGAGGACCTCCAGTGGGGTAAGAAGTGTGTTTAAATAATGCCGAGTGCAATACAGAGTCAGCATGATGAAGCTGGTTCAGAAAGATGGGCTTCAGATTCAAAGCGAGATGCTAGTCCTGGGGAAGAAACACAGAGGAATCCTGGGAGGTGATGTATCACCAGGTAGAAGGATAAAAAGAGTGTCTAGAAGAATGGATGACAAGGGACAATGAATGGGGCATCTGCAAAGCCCCAGTTTGGAGCTCATGTTACTGGGGAAATGATCACCTTGACAGCAAGGCAAGTAGGGTTGAAAGGAGAACTTGAAGCAATGGTGAATATTCAGGTTGAAAGGTTTGTGACCAGCTAGACAAGAGTTTCAAAAAAATGAGGTGGATGATACAAGAAATGTTTTTAAACAGTATGGAGAAGGACAGTTTTTTGAAACTTTAATACTTTCGTGTTTATTTTCATTCATATTAGAGAAATTATAACCAACACATCAGACTTCTTGTTATTTCAAGGCTATTATTGTACAGGATAAGGCTGTAATTTTTAATGAGTTGATTTAAAGAAAAACAATGGTACAGATGGTATGCAGAATGTGAAAAATTATGACAGTGGTATAAGAAGTTTTGAAATTTAAGAAACACCAAGTTAGAGATAAAATGATGATAGTTTGTGGGAGATGACAAGACTGTACATATTAGAAGTCATCAACATAGAAATGGTACTCATGGCCAAGACTGAACTCTGTAAGAGAGGTTGCAGATAGAGATAAAAGTTAAGAGCAAAATATAAACAAAGAATAGCTTTAAAATTTTTAATTTATTTTTAAATTGAGATTAATTAACATGTAACATTGTATTAGTTTTAGGTTAATGATTGATAAATGTATATATTGTGAAATGATCACTATTGTAAGTTAACATTTAGTTAACACATAGTTACAATTTATTTTTCTTGTGTTGAGAACTTTTAAGATTTACTCTCTTAGGGAGTTCCCTGGTGGCGTAGTGGCTTAAGGCTTCAGCGCTGGCGCTGTCAACGCTGCGGCCTGGGTTCGATTCCCGGCCAGGGGAACTACCCACATAAAAAAAAAAAAAAAAAAAAAAAAAAAAAGGTTTACTTTCTTAACAACTTTCAAACATACAATACAGAAGTGTTAACTATATTCACCATGCTGTACATCACATCCCTGGGAATTATTTGTCTTGTAGCTGTAAATTTGTACCTTTGGACCACCTTCACACTTTTGCCCCCAACCCCTCTGGCAACCACCAATCTGTTCTCTTATTTTCTGTATCTATGAGTTCAGTTGTTGCTGCTTAGATTTCACATATAAGTGAGATCATATAATATTTGTCTTTATCTGTCTGATTATTTCACTTAGCATCATGCCCTCAAAGTCATCCATGTTGTAGAAAACGGCAGAATTTCCAATAGCTTTTTAATAATTAGAAAATTAATGGAAGGAAATATCCCATTTATAAGAGTAACAAAAAAACATAAAATAGTAATAATTTTAACAAGAAATGTATAGGACCTATATTCTATCAATCAACAAAGCCAAAGTTCTTTGAATTACTTAAACCAGGAAGACTTAATAAGCAGAGTTATAACTTGTTCTTAGATAAACAATGATATAAAAGATATCAACTTTCCCTAAATCCATAAATTCAATGCAGTCTCTAAATCCCAAAAGCTTAATTTGGGAAAGTTGACAAAATAATTCAAAAGTTCATTCAGAATGATAATGAGAAAAACCAGAACATTCTGAAATAGATGACTAACAGGGAGACCTGAATTATCAGATATTAAAAGTTGAAGTAAAAGTGCAATGTAGTGGGATTGGCACAGTACTGACATAATCCATAGAAATAGCCCCAAATTTACATGAGAATTTAGTGCATATATGATAAAGGTGGTATTTTAATGGTGGAGAAAAGGTTCTTCAAGAATTGTTTCTTGAACAATTAGCCAGTCAAGGGAGGGTGTAGGAAGCTGAATTTCTGTTTCACTCATTATGCCAAAAGATTTAAGTGTAAAAACAAAATATTAAAAGGGACTGTTAATGAGGAGCAACAAAATGGCAGCGTGAGAGGGACCCCTGAAAAACTCCCCTGGAGACTACAAACATCTATAACTCAACTAAGGACTCCCTATGCAACACATCACACAACTAAGAAATCCGGTCGGATCAAAGTACCTATCGGTGGGCAGTGGGGCCAAACGGAGGAGGGAAAGAAGGGAAAGTTCAGACACACAGGCCGTGTGTGAGTCCCCGCTTGGAACTCTACCACTGGGGCAGGGAGGAAGATAAATGTGGTGGGTGAGCATTCGAACATCACTTGTTCCCTGGGACAGAGAAAAGGAGGCTTAGAGGTGCAGCCATGAGACCGCAACCAGCCCTCACTTTGGCCCCCAGCAGGTGCGGACAGGGTCTGGAAGACGCAGAGGCCCCAACTTCACTCCAGTTCCCACAGGAGGGGGAGCGACGCGGGTGAGTGAGGAGCCACAGCGCGACCTCGCTCTGGCCAGGAAGGAGAGAGAGGGCTGTAGGCCCATTTCTCAGCCTACAAACAGCGCTGTCTGAGAGACCAGCCTATAGGACTGATCCCCAGGGCTCAGGGCAGAGTCCTCGGGCAGACCGAGAACAGAAAGGCAAAAAGCCGGTGTACTACGCGTGACTCCGCAGCCCCAGGCAGAAAACAAAGGCGTGAACCCTGGTTGCCCACCCTTACAAACCACTGCTGACCTCGCTGGGGTTTAGGAAGGAGGGAGAGAGAGGAGGCTGTGGATGTGCTTATCTGCCCACAACCAGCCAGGTCTGAGAGACCGGCATGCAGGACTGACCCCAAGGCTCAGGGCAGAGTCCTCAGGGCAAACAGAACAGAAAGGTGTAATTATGCCCATACTACCCCCACAACCCTGTGGCCCTAGGAAGAAAACAAAGGCATGAATCCTGGCCTCCTCTCCCTGCCACCTTGGCCTGCCCAGTATCAGCAGCGAACACGAAAGAAAGTGCAGCAGCGAGTGTCAGGTTAAGGAGCAGGATATCTACAGAGAGGCTGCCAGAATGAGAAACCAGAGAAAGGGAGCTCAAAATAAATTTAAACAACAGACAATCAAAGTAAAAGAGTTGTGGAGAGATAACCCACCAGAAACAGAGCTCAAAACAATGACTATAAAATTGTTCAGGGAACTTAATGATAATTTCAACAGAGAGAGAGCAAGCGTAAAGGAGGACATACAAGCCACTATAAAGGAGCAGGCAGAGATAAAGATTACATTAACTGAAATGAAGAATGGAATAAAAGAAGTCACCAGACTAGATGAAACAGAAGTGCAAAGCAGTGATTTGCAAGAAAAGTCAGCAGAAAACACCCAATCAGAACAACAAATAGAAAAAAGAATCCAAAATAAGAGAATGGTTTGAGATTCCTCTGGGACAACATTAACCTCAACAACATTCGCATCATAGGACTACCAGAACATGAAGAGGAAAAGCAAGGAATCAAGAATTTATTTGAAGAAATAATGACTGAAAAATTTCCTAACCTGGTGAAGAAAATAGACATACAAGCCCAGGAAACACAGAGAATCAGAAACAAGAGGAACCCAAACAGGAACACACTGAGACACATCATAATTAAAATGACAAAATTTAAAGAATGAGAAAATTCTAAAAGCAGGAAGAGAAAGGCAAGTAGTAACTTCTAATGGGACACCCATTCGACTCTCAGCTGATTTCTCATTAGAAACTTTGCAGGCCAGAAGGGAATGGCAGAAAAGTATTCAACGTGATGAAACCCAAGGATCTACAACCAAGATTACTCTACCCAGCAAGGCTAGCATTCAAAACTGAAGGACAGATAAAGAGCTTCTTAGACAAAAAAAAAAAAAGCTGAAGGAGTTCATCATCACCAAACCAGCACTACAAAGAATGTTAGAGGGACTTCTTTAAGATGGGAGGAGGGATAGGAGAGTGGGTAAAATAAGGGAAAGGGATAGAGAAGTTTAATTTGGTTGTTACAAGGCAGTAATAATGGGGATATAGAGTATAACATGGAAAAATAGTCAACGAGGTTAAATTTATGTGGTGTCAGATGGGTACTAGATTTGTTGGGGTGATGGGAGAAGAGCTGGAGGGGTGGGTAAAAAAGGGGAAGAAATCAAAAGTACAAATTCATAGCACAGAACAGTCATATGGATATAAAGTGCAGCATAGGGCATATAGTCAAAAATACTGTAATAAATGTGTATGGTATAGAGGGGAACCAGATGTATTGGAATGAAGATTTAGTAAGTTATATAAGTGATCATCACTGTGCTGTACACCTGAGCCAATATAATATATTGTATATCAAATGTAATTGAAAAATAAAAAGTCTCAAAAAAAAGGGGGTGTTGGTGATTGTTAATGTTGGTATGGAAGAGGCCTTTCCAAAAAATGACATGAAAACCAGAAAGAAATAAAATACTTTTAAAGTTTGATCTCATTCACAATTTAAATTTCTATATGGCCAAACTATAAATATTAACCTGGGAAAATATTTCTAACATATATGAAAACAATTTAATATATAAGATAGATTTGTAAGTTGATAAGAAGAAAAAACAACCCAAACAAAGGACATGAACAGACATAAACTGTTTTAAACACAAGAAAGAATTCATAATATGTAAGTGAACCAAGTAGAAACATACATATAGAAAAAGCACATTTTTAGAAAATTATTTATTTGTAAATTTTTATGTAGGTATTAAAGGAAATTTACCAAAAAGTTGATGGTAATTATTTTGAGGTCTGATAAGAGAGGGGACTTAATTTATTTTTAAAAAATTTAATTCATATTGCCTGAATTTTTCTGTGTATGTCTTCATTCTGAAATCAGAAAACTATATATTTATTATTCTCTAAAAAGAGAAATAAGTAGTTAAGTATTCAAGGAGGATAAAGACAGGGGACGAGGTTGTGCTCAGTGATTAGAAGCAGAAGCAGTCACCAAGTGGCAGGCACTGTGGAGCCGGCATGTGTGGGTTCAAATGCCAGATGGCACTTAGAGACTGAGGAGAGAGGGGTATAGATAGAGATGGAGATGGGGTGAGATGAGAAAGACTGGGATCTCAGCAGAGTTGGAGTGAGAGGCTGGAGTGGATCAAATCAGGGTAGGAAGGGCTCAGACAAGGGTAGGCACTTGGGGACACTGTGAACTAGGGTTACCCAAACCTTCCTCTAAATGTACAAGATTGAAGGCCTGGGAAGAATTGAGAAGTTTTAAAAACTTATGGTGTGCTGAAACTATAAATCTCAAATGAGGGATGGAGGAATGAGCACCCCTTGGGAAGTCAGTCTGGCCCAGCCCTGCCTGCCTGACACTTGGTAAAACTCACCTGGGATTCATCTGGGACTATATGTCCCCTCCTGGAGTCACTAAGTCGTTTCCAACACTGACTTTCCACCTTTTGAAACTACAGCAAAGCAGGGAAGTCTAGGGCAGCATAGCCAGAGTGAGAGGGCCCTGGAACATTCAAGTTGAGAGGGAGACGGGAGCCAGGTGGAAGAGACCTTCAATGGGGAGGGGACACATTCTTATTAAAGGGGAGAGAAAAGAAGGACCTCAGAAATGGTATCCTGCCTTATTTTTCATGGCCCATTTTTGTTTGTTGAAATCATATTTCAGCTCTGAAAGAGATTTCTATCAAAGATTACAAGGGTCATGTCAAAAAGACTTGGGAGCAAAGTTGAAGAGCTCTCAGTGGCCAAAGGATGCATCAAGAAGGGTAAGAACTGAAATGAATTGCAAGACAAATATAATTAAATTCATTAGTTCACAATGACAAAAAAAAAATTCTCACCTTTTTTTTTTTTTTTTTTCCTGGTGGTTCCCTGGCTGGGAATCAAACCCAGGCCATGGCGATGAGAGTGCCGAAGCCTAGCCACTGCACCACCAGGGAACCCCTTAAAAATTCTCACCTTTGGAGGATGCTAGAGAATCAATTCATTATTTTGAAAACTGGTAAGGAAAGGGAAAGAATCAAGCATCTATCTACCTTCATCAAATTGCTGAGAAAGTGAAGTTTCTCTTTATATAATTTTTTTTTTTTTTTTGATGTGAGTAGTTCCTTGGCTCAGAATCGAACCCAGGCCACAGCATTGACAGCGCTGAAGCCTAGCCACTACACCACCAGGGAACTCATGTATAAATATTCTAGCTAGTAAATGAAGATAGAATTTTAGGATTGGAATGTCACCATGAGTAGTGGATCCAGGTATTGAGTTTCAACAGCAGCTATCATTACATAGCACATTATAAGAGACAACTGGACATGATGGGCCTCCTGATGGAAGAATGCATGATCACCTATGAAGTGTTCTAGTCCTCAAAAAATTGAACCTAGAAATATGTAGATGCCATTACCATTTATCAAAAATACAGAGGAGAGAGAAATGCATTAAACACGAGGGGATGCAATCAGCAAAATTGAGACTGCGACTGTGGGAAACGCCACAGGGCAAACAACCTGGACTCTTCAACCAGTATATTGCCAGGGAAAATAAAGAGATGGAGATTGAAAGAGACTGAAAGAGACATACCCCATTGCAATCTACGGTGCATAGATTATGGACCTTATTTGGATCCTGATTCAATCAAACTTTTTTAAAAGCTCTCTTTTTGGATTTATGAGACAATTGGGAATATGATCAACTGGATATTTGATGATATTGAGGAATTATTGTTAATTTTTTAGGTGTGATAACATATTGTGGTTATGTATTTTTTAGTCTTTGAAGAGGTGATACTGAAATATTAATGGGATAAATTATATGAGGTCTGGGATTCACTTCAAAATAAAATGGAAAGGGAGATAATGCAGGGGGGGAAATGAATGACTTGGTCATTGTTAAGGCTGATGAATGTTCCATCTGCACTTGGGTCATTTGAAAATTTCCACAATAAAACGTGTTGTTGTTTTTTGAGTCAGTATGATGAGTCAAAAGTTTTCCTCCTTTGAAAAAAATAAAAGGTGAGATCAAATTATCTAGAAATCCCCTCCCAGCACACAATCTCTAATTAAAAATAAACTTTTATTTTTACAAAGCAATATATGTGCATTGTAGAAAGCTATCAAATTCTGAAAAGCAAAAATAAAATAAAAGACCATATTTCCATCACCCTGATGTTACCATTTAAAAACAGCTTACTGTGTAACATTACCGGACTTTTTCTATGAATACATACATTTTTGGTTTTTTTTTTTAACAAAATGAGATCATTCTTCACATGCTGTTTTAAAAGCTGCTTTTCTCTGTTAATGGTCTCCACCTCTCAATGTCAATAGATTTTCATCTTATCTAATACCTAGGCCATATATACATTTCCCTAATTATGCCCCAAACTGTCCTGGTGTCTTAGTCAGCTTGGGCTGCCATAACAAAATACCATAGACTGGGTGGCTTAAAACAACAGACATTTATTTCTCACAGTTCTAGAGACAGGGATGGCCAAGATCAAAGTGTTGGTTGATTCAGTTCCTGGGTAGAACCCTCTTCCTGGCTTGTGAATAGCCATCTTCTTGCTGCAGCCTCACATATGGGAGAGAGTGACAGGGAGGAGAAGGAGAGGAAGAGGGAAAGAACAGTGATGGTCTTTCTTCCTCTTCTTAAGAGGACAGTAATCCCATCATAGGGGCGCCAACCTCATGACCTCATCTAAACCTAATCACCTCCCAAAGGTCTCATTTCCAAAGGTCTCATTTCCACATGTCATCACATTAGAGAGTAAGGCTTCATCATACGAATTTCAGAGAGTTTATTCAGAACCATGCAATGCATATAGTGGTTATGTTTATCTCTTCTAATTTGACACATTATCTTTGCTTCTTTTGTTCCCATAACTCTGACTGGTGGAACAGATTGGACCAGTTGTCCTGTGGAATGTCCCACTCTCTACATGTGTTTGGTTGCTTCCTCAGGTGCATTTATGGTTTGCAAATACCTCACAACTAGGAAAAGTACCAAAAGTTAGAGTCTCTCATCTCTTGCTATTCAGATCCAGGTGCCCTAAAGGATGCACCTTCAGAGAGACAGCCCATTCTGAGGGTCCAGCTTCCATTGTTTCTCTGTCACTTTCAAACCCCCAGGATGAAGTAAGCAACATGTTGTTTGGGGACTCATTCAGGCCACCCACTGGCCTCTGCCACTACCCTAGGGCAATCTTTGCCATCAAAATGGCTGGGAGCCAGAAACCACAGGCTGGAAGCACCAGAGATGGTGTCACCTCTATTTAAAAAAATTTCCACTGACCAAGTGGTGACCCTATGCTGATTGCATTTGACATTCCTGCCTTAAAGCCCAGGGATGGGTGGGATAGTGAGATGTACACATTCCAGAAATTTCAGAGTAATGAGGGGAAACCTTTTGGAAAAATTAGAAACTAGAGGAAAATTTTTAAATATATGTACTATTTATTTCCCTGACCATTCAGATCTGGAGTGACTTTGCTTGTTTAGTAGCATAAAATGTACCCTTGCATTTGGGTCATAAAACTATCATGGTTGGTCTACTTAGAGATGGAAATCTAAAAAATGGAGAACACTTCCCCCACCCCACTCCCATTTTGATGTTGGCGCTGGGTGAGTGAAAAGGTCTATGGGGAAAACTTCCCCTTCTTATCTTTGTTTTCCTTTCTTTCTTTCCCACCTAGGAAGTCCTAAGGTAAGGGAAAGAAGACAGCTTCTTATGAGAACTTCTTACAGAGGCAAAGCCTTTCATCTGGCCCCTGACAACAAAGCAGATCTTAGGAGAGACAGTTCACTTCTACAATTCCGTCCTGGGATGAGGGTGGGAGGTATGCACCTCCTTCCCACGAAAAGAGGTAGGAAGCTGCCCACCCAACCTTGGCACCCTCAATTGTTGCTCTGAAGGAGATCTGCCCCCAAGCCTACCCTTCCTGTGATGAATGAATGGTTTCCCTCCCTTTGCCATTCTGAAGGAGAGAGAGTGGCGGAGGTGGGGGGGAGCTCTGCAGGAGAAGGGACACTACCCCTGTCCACCAACAGACCATAGCTTACTATACCTGGGAGTGGGAGAACATTCAGGCTTTACAGTGTATGGGGTAGGGAGGGTACAAGAGGCCAGCAGAGAAGCCAGCCATTACTCCAAGAGGTACAGATGAGGAAGCAGCATAGAACCACCAGACCTAGAGCAGGGAGAAGATGAAAAGTGTGTGGCAGTGGAGGCACCCTGACTAGGAGGTGAGCAGCAACTATCCCTTCCACAAGGGTGGGATGAGCCCGGGTGTCCAGAAAATGACCTAAAGATGCTAACAAAGAAAACTCAAAACCCACTTGGGAACTAATACACTTTTAATGAGGCACCCTGGTCAGTGGACATGAGTGAGTCTCTGACCCTGGTGATATTTATTATAGCTTAAGAGGAAACTCCACCACCCAGGTAGCTAATTGGTAGTTAGATCATGGTTCTCAACCAGGTGATTTTGCCCTCCAGGGGACATCTGGCAGTATTTTTAGTTGTCACAACTGAGGGTGGGGTTGCTCCTGGCATCTAGTAGGTTGAGGCCAGAGATGCTGCTAAACATCCTACAATACATAAGACATCGCCCCGCCCAAAACAAAACAAAACAAAGAAGCTCCTGGAAATGTCAGTAGTGTTGAAGTGGAGAAACTTGCATCTTGAGGTTGAGAAACCCTGAGTTAGAGAATCTTAACATGCAGAACATGATACCTTTAGATTTCTATCAGAAAACTTAATGGCTTTATTCAATTCACAAGTTTTTTTGTGTGTTTTGTTTTCAAGCCAGTAAGACTTCTTATTTCTAAATCAAATTGGGTGGGAGTAGAAAATTACACAAAACCTTCCTTAAGTTTCAACCTTCATCACTTGCTAGCACATTAAGTTTATATTATCTCCTGTTAACAACTGGTTACTGATCTTTGATGCATGCACCATGGAAGTTCTGAAATCACAATCTATTTTTTCAAGTCAGCTTTATTAAGGTATAATTTACTTACAACAAAATGTACCTATTCTAAGTCTACTGTTTGATGAGTTTTGATAACTCTGTATATCTGCATCCAGTTTTTAAAAACTATGTTTAGATTTATGGAATTATGGTTATAGATGTAGACGTTGATGTCGATCAGACCTGGGTTCAAATTCCAGCTCTGCCATTTACCAAGCCTCATTTTTCTCATCAGTAAATTGGATTAATAATATACACCAACAGGGTTATTCTGATAATACAAATAATGACACACTTGAAATATTTAGCATAGAACCTGGCCGGTATATGGTGAAGTGCTTAATCAGTGTTAATAATAATCATAATTGTTAGTGTTTTCACCATTCATGATACACTTGGCTAATAGAGTCCTTTTTATTGTATCTACATGTCTCCCCAGGGTGATCACACCTTCTTCAAAAGTGCAATAATAATTTATATCCATGTGATTCCCAAGTTAGTATTTCAGCCTCAACCTCTCTCCTGCGCTCCAGAAGACAGGGCAGTTTCTCCTAGGCCCACCTCAAAGACAACATATCCACAACTGCACTCATTATCTTCCTTCCAACCACCCTCCATGTCTTAGACCACCCATCTCAGTTAATGGCATCACATCCAGTCTCCTGAGGCAGAAATCTCTCCATAGATATAGATGGTTCTTTTCTCTCTCACCACCCTTCATTCATTAGGATATCAGTTTAACTGCTTCAAAACAGAACCAAACAACAGTGGTTTAACCTAAATAGAAGGTTATTTCTTGTTCATTTAAGTGTCTAGACATAAGTGGTCCATAGCAGATCTGGAGGCTCCAAGATATCTGGGGCCAGGCTCTTTCTGTTTGGTTGTTCTGCATTCCCAGTGCATTGCCTTTGTTCCACAAGATATGAGTGGCTTACTACCAGGTCTACTTTTCAGGCAGCAGGTGGCTCTTGCTTACAATACAACAGGCACTGCACTTAATCCTCATACCACCCAAGAAACAGTGGTTTTATTAGGTTGAACCATATAAATTTGCACATAGAACTCAAGTAACTTGCCAAAAGTCACACAGCATGTGAACAGCAGAGAAGGAATTCAAATCTAGAGCCTCCCTGGAAGCTGGGCCCATGGAATATTTTTCAATGAGTAAGGCTTGGTTCCTCTGTCCCCAGTGCACACTCAAAGCCTAGTTAAAGGGCAATATATGAACATTGGAAAGGTAAACAAAAGTCCAAGAGAGAAACAGCAACAACTTAATATAGCTATGTAAGAATGTCATATGGCCATCTATGTTTCTTTTTTCCAAATGAGTGGAAATATAAGACATTCTTTTTCTGCAAGTTGAAGAGACAGAAAAATGGTTCCAAACTAGTGTGGCTGTGGGCCAAGAAACATGTGTGCAGCTCCTTCTCTTCTTCTTCCCTGCCTGAGACTTGGCTCTGTGGCTCCTCACTGCCCAGTCGCTCCCCCTTTTGTGGGAACCAGAGTGAAGTCCCACCAATGTGTTCTGTGGACCAGTCTGAACCTCCTGGGGGCCAAAGTGAGATCTGGTGTGATATCTCAGGCCCCTGCCTCTAAGCCTCCTTTCCTCTGTCCCACAGACCAAGTGAGGTCCACAGCGCTCTGCTGCTGCCTTCTTCCTTCTCCCTCCCCCAGCAGTAGAGTTCCAAGCGTGGACCCAAGCGTGGCCACATCTTTGCCCTTCCCCTTTTATTTCTCCTTTGTTTAACCCTCTGCCTGCTTGCAGGTACCTTAATGTGACAAGTGGGTTTCTTAGCTGTGATTGTGAGGTGTGTAGAGGGTCCTTGGTTGAGGTATAGATGTTTTGTTAGTTGTAATCTCCAGAGGAGTTTTCAGAGGTCCCTCTCACACTGCCATTTTGTCACACCCTTTGGTATTTAATGCATTTTGATTTGAAAATTTTGTCCTGGCATTCATCATTTGTATGGTACTCAACATATAAGCTAGAATATGTTGGTGTCAATTGCCTGGTAGGACTCCCCACCCTTTCCAGCCAAAACAAGGGGTCACTTGTTAGTCACATAGTAGCTCTTGACCTATGCATATACCTTTGCAGTCTTGTTTTAGCTCTGTAGTCATTTTGTGTAGTTTAGGTTTGGGAATGCATTAAGTTTATTTACATTATTCCTTATGGGAGAATTGTGTTTGGTACTCGTCATTTTTGGTACTCGTCACACCTCCCAGGACCAATTAACAATGAGTACAGAGGTACCACTGTATTTTTCATTGCACACATTAAATAGTTTGATGTGCTCTGCTCCTAATTTAAAATGCAAAGGGACAGAATGTTCCATCACTCCACTGAAACCTCTTTTCCACTTTATTTATCCTTCCCCTGGTCTTCTACTTGATTATTTTTTTTCTTTTTATCAAGTTAGAAATATGTCATTTTAAAAGTCAATACTAAAAGGCTAATCCTGAAAAAAAGCAAGCCCACTTCTCAACCTGCTGCTCAAATTCAATGTTTTTAAGTCTTATAGCCATTTCTTCTAGTATAACATGCTTATGCAGCTACTTATTGATTTTTTTAATTTTAGATATGATTTATTTAAATAGAAAGTAAGGATTTAATTCCTTTTTTTTTTTAGGATTTAATTCTTACACCTCCACCCCTACAAGCAACTCTTCCCCTTCCCTAATCCTCTCAATACAGTTATATCCTAATTTTAGGTCAGAGCAGTATTCAGTGTTATTGTTATTATTATTATATAAATATGATTTACAATTGAGCCATGTGATAGATGATGATTATATTTTCTTTTTGCAGTTTTCTTTTCCTGGAGTTTATCATATCTAATTTTTGTTTGTCCAGTTTTCCAGGTCCCTATCAGGAATTCAGTCCCCTCAGGTGATCAATCAGCCTAATTTTTTTCCTGGAGACATCTGTCCTGCAGCCCTTCACTCCCCTGTTACACCCTAGCCTAGATGGCTTGTAGACTGTGACACAGCTGTTGTCCTTAGACACACTTCAACTCTCTCCCCAATTCCTGTTCCAGAGTTCCAAGTTTTCTCATTTTATTGGAGCCTATCCTCCAATTACTTCCTGTGAAAAGTAGAAGATCATTTTTTTGAGACTTCATATACCAGAAAATGCCTTTTTGGTTTTTTTGTTTTTTGGTTTTTTTTTTTTTGGTTGTTTTTCTGAGCGGGAATTGAACCCAGACAGCAGTGGTGAGAGTGCTGAAACCCAGCCACTACACCACCAGGGAACCCTAAAAATGTCTTTTATCCTAACATGATTGACAGTTTGGCTAGATACAGAATTCTAGGTTTGCTTGGAATTTTAAAGGTATTACTTTATTGTCTTCTAGTTTTCAATGATGTTGTTAAGAAGTCTGGCTGAGGTCCTTCTGATTCCCTGTTATTTCTCTCTGTAAACTGGCAAGATCTTGGCTTCTGTATTCTGAAATTTCAAGATTACTTGTCTTATATATGGATCTATTTTAATCCATTATATTGTATACATATTGGGCCTCTCCACCTATAAATTTAGTTTCTTCAATTCTAGCAATATTTCTAGAGTTATTTTTTTGGATAATTTCTTTCTATATAGTTTTCTCTTTATGAAACTACTATTTTGGGATGTTGGGTCAATCTCCTTAATGAATCCCTGAATTGTCTTATTTTTTCTTTCTTACTTTTTCTTATTTTTATATCTTTATCATTTGTTCTACTATCCAGGAGGTTTTTTTCACCTTCGCCTTTCCAACCCTTCTACTGAATTTTTCATTTCATTATCATATTTTTAATTTTTAAGAGCTTTTTTTGATTCTCTGAATGTCCCTTTTATATGATCTTTTGTACTTGCTTCAAGGATGAAATATCTACTGTTATCTATCCAACACCTAACAATATTAATTTGTTCTTTAAGACTTTCTTCTGTTCCTGCTTCTTCCAAGATCACTGTTTCTCTTTGTTGCTTTGGCTTCTGTCTTTCATGTCAAAACCTGGTGTGAACTTCAGTTCTCTATGTATGTAAAAATATCCAAAGTTCTTTTTATTGAGCCAGTCCATTACTCCAGAGAGAAGTCTACTAATCCTCAATGGGGGATGGGGAAGAAGAGGTCATAATCCTGGCTTCCAGCACTTAGGAAGGTGAGCAAAGGGAAAGAGGCTTACTGGAGGCATCACTTGCCCTGTTAAGCCCCCTGCCCTCAGCTGTGCTACATCCTCCAGCCCAGAGTTCCTCTTGTATAACCTCTACAAAAAGTTAGCACTGTATCTTCAGCCTGCAATAGAGAAGGGACTGTCATCTTGTTCAGGGTGGGGAATGGGAACTGAGAATCTATTTCTTTATCAACTTTATTTTAATTGTGGTAAAATACATGTAATATAAAATATATCATCTTAACTGTCTTTAAGCTTACAGTTCAGTAGTGTCAAGCATATTCACGTTGTTGTGCAACCAATCTCCAGAACTCTTCATCTTTCAAAACTGAAACTCTGTACCCATTAAATAACAATTCCCCAGCCTCCAGTCCCTGGCAACCACCATTCTGCTTTACACCTCTATTTGATTACTCTAGGTACCTCATTTACATAGAATCATATAGTATTTTTGTTTTTGTGACTGGCCTATTTCACTTAGCATAATGTCCTTAAGGTTTGTCCATATTGTAGCAGGTGTCCAAATTTCCATCCTTTTTAAGACTAAATAATATTCAATTGTATGTCTGTACCACATTTTGCTTATTCATTATCCATCAATGGATATTTGGGTTGCTTCCACCTTTTGGCTATTGTGAATTATACTGCTATAAACATAGCTGTACAGATTTTTTTATAAACTTTAATCTGATTTATTTGTTTATCCCCATATGCACTTCTACTTTCAGGGATACCTGGTATCCCTAACATCTAAGCCTTTCTGGGGTTCTGTGATGTTAATCAGCTTTCTACTGGGGTCCCTTATTGTTGGCTTAGGTCTTAGCATTTTATGGTCTTTTGTGAATCAGTTACAATTGTCTGCTTGCTTTTCAACTTCAAAACATTTTGTTACTGTTTTCTTCTTTCTGTCTTCTTTGCCTGTGAGGGTTTATATCTTAAAAGAAAATAGTTTACTATCATTTTCATTTGAAATTTTAGAAGAGAGAAGTAAATGCAAGTGTACTTCCATATTTGCTTAAAGTCTCTAAACTGTGTTACTTCTGAGTGACAAGATTTCTGAAGTTTTCCCCCTTGTGGGTAAGCAGCTTTCAGTTTTTAAAAATGTTATTTTTTAAGTGTAAAGATATATGTCATTATGAAAAACTGTTTGGCATGACAAAGAAGAACCCAGGAATCCCACTTCTGGACATTTATCCAAAGAAACTCAAAATGCTACTTCAAGGAGGCATGTGCATTAATATGTTTATTGCAGTATTGTTTACAATGGCCAAGATGTGGAGGCAGCCTAGGTGTTCGTTGGTGGATAAATGGATAAAGAGAAGGTAGTACATACATACAATGGAACATTGCTCAGTCATGGAAAGGAATGGCTTCTTGCCATCTGTGGCAGCATGGATGGACCTGGAAGGTATTGTGGTGAGTGGAGTCTGTCAGACAGAAAGATGGATGCAATGTGATTTCACTTATACATAAAATCGAAAGAAAAAATCAAGAAACAAAACAGAAACAAACTCACAGATACAGAGAACATTCTGATGATTGCCAGATGTGAGGGGTTTTGGTGTAGGTGAAAAATGGTGAGAGATTAAGAAGTACAAATTAGTGGTTACCAAGTAGTCATAGGGATGTAGTGTATAGCATAAGGCATATAGTCAATAATGTTATAATAACTATGTGTGGTATCAGATATATACAAGATTTACCTGGGTGATAGATGGGAGAGGGGTTTGGAGACAGGATGAAAAAGGTGAAAGGATTAAGAAGTACAAATTGGTAGTTACAAAATAGTCATGGGAATGTAAAGTAAAGCATGGGGAATATACTCATACTCAATAATATGGTCGTAACTATGTTTAGTGCCAGGTCAAGAGAATCACTTCTTAAATTTTATAAATGTCTAACCAATATTCTATACACCTGAAATCAATATAAAATAATATTGCACATCAGCTGTAATTGAAAATTTGTAAAAAGGAGGGAAAAGGTGAAGGGGAATAAGTCCAAATTTCCAGATAAAACAAGTAAGTCATAAAGATGTACTATTGACCACATGCATAAGGAATGTGGTCAATAGTACTGTGATTGCATGGTACAGTGTCAGATGGTTGCAGGACTTAATCCTGCGGATAAATGTTGAATAACTAGTACACTGAAACTAATATAATATTGTATGTTAGTTAACTCTATTTTTAATAAAAATCTTTAAAAAAAGGAAAAGTTCAGCCATTCCACAAAACATTAAACACAGAGTTACCATATCACCCAGTAATTCTACTCCCAGGCATATATCCAAGAGAATTATAAACATATGTCTACACAAAAAATGTATACATGAATGTTTATACAGCATTATTCATACTAGCCAAAAAGTGGAAACAATTTAAATGTTTATCAACAGATAAATAGATAAACAAAATATGGTATATTTATACAATGGAATATTATTCAGCCATAAAAATGAATAAAGTAGTGATACATACAACATGTATGAACCTTGAAAACATTATACTAAGTGATAGAAACCAGTCACAAAAGATCACACATTGTATGTTTCCATTTATATGAGATGTACAGAATTTGCAAATCTATAGCGATACAATATAGACAAGTAGATTAGTGGTTGCTAGGGGATAGGGAGGAGGGAGAAATGGGGAATGATTGCTAACAGGGCATGGAGTTTCTTTTCGTTGCCAAAATGTTCTGGAATAAGATGACGATGATGGTTGCATAACCTTGTGAATATACTAGAAACCACTGAACTGTACACTTTAAGATGGTGAATTTTGTGGAATGTAAATTACATTTCGATTTTTTAAAATTTACTTATATGTGGTTAAGAATAGGAGTAAAAGCTAAGACAAAAAAATGTAAAGTAAGCAACATAAAACTTCAATAGTGCATAAATTCTCTCTTCAACATGGATTGTAGAGAGGCAAAATGAAAAGATCAAGATCTGCATTATAGGCTAAACCTCTGTAGCTCATCATATTTAACCTTCACATGGCTGGGACTGGCAATGATGCTGAGAAAGAAAGATGCTCTGGTAGGCAGCAGAGGAATCGGTGGCCAGACCACAAATAGAAATGGAAAAACCAGGATTCTGGTCTTAGCTCTGTCCTGAGTGTCTCTTGTTTTCATCTATAAAGTGAGAAGGCTAGATTAAATCCTGAGCCCTACCCAGATAAGATTTAGTAGGTCTGGAGTTCCCTGGTGGTGTAGTGGCTTAAGGCTTCAGCGCTGGCGCTGTCAGTGCTGCGGCCTGGGTTCGATTCCCAGTCAGGGAGCTACCCACCAAAAAGCAAAAAAAAAAAAAGATTTAGTAGGTCTGGTTTGGGCCCCAGAAATCTCATTTTTTAAAAAGTTTCCAAATGATTCTGAGGCTCATCTAGGTTTGGAAATCTCTTTTTAGAAAATGAAGTGTTCCAATAGCAAACCAACAAACAAATAAATATGTCAAATTGTGTGGGGTTTGAGACACTTGAACTTCTGAAATTATTTTTATGAAAGGTCAACAGATGAAAAAGTTCAGATGCCTCATCGTTTGCTAAGTGTATTTTCCCCATAGGAAACTTGTACTAAATATACTTGTTATTCTAGAGCAGAACAGTGTATCAAAGCTTATTCATTTTGGACCCTATTCAAAGTGGGTAAGTTATCTATGTAGTTCTTTCTCACATTCCCTGCTGTTAGAAGCCTCCCTCCCTTTACCCATCCTGTTCTCTATACCTGGAATACTCTTCCAATCTTTCTGGACAATTTTTATCCACCCTTCAAAACTCAGTTTGTTTCCTTTCCTTCAGAAAACCTCCCAGATGTCTCATATTGAACTAATTACCCATTCTTTGTTTTCCCTTAGTGCTCTGTGTTCATTTGTCACCATTGTGTTAGTTAACTATTGCTGCATACAAATTACCTCAAAACAAGTGACTTAAAACAACAATTATCATTTATTATCTCACAGTGTCTATGGATCAGGAACTCAGGACATGGAGAGATTGACTTATCTCTGCTCCACAATGTTTGGGGTCTCATCTGGAAGACTAGAAGGCTGGAGGGCTTGACTGAGGCTGGAGAATCCCATTTCCCAGATGGCTCACAACCATGGCAGACAAATTGGTGCTGGTTATTGGCACAGGCCTCAGTTCCTCCCTGTGTAGGCTTCTCCACAGGCTGCTTGGATGAATCTATGATATGGCAGCTGGCTTCCCCCAGAATGAGTGATCCAACAGAGAGAAAGGTGGAAGCACAATGTCTTCTATTATCTAGCCTCAGAAGTCACACACTATCATCTCCATCACATTCTATTTGTTGAAGGAGAGTCCCTAAGCCTAACGCACATTCACATGGAGAGGAATATTAGATTCTACTTCTTGGAGCGAGGAGCATCACAGAATTTGTAGACATATCTTAGGACCACCACAACCATTATGCATTACACAATATTTAATTACATGTTTCTCTGTGTATTCCTATTACCTTGGGCACCCCCATACCAGGGTCCTGACATTTAGCTATTACTTAGATGTCAGAGAATTTAATCACTCTGACTATGGGGCAGTCAGACCTTCTCTGGCTTCTGAGAATGAGTTCAAGAAATTCAGATGCAGGGTCCAGGCTGTTTGATCTCTCCTCCAAAGGCCCTTAACATTCTCCTAGATAATTCCTCAGGCTTTGTTAGGACACTTCAAGGTTTTGGGTAGGATATTAGTAGAATCTGCAGAACTTAAACTCCAACATACATAAGAGACACAGTAAACTCAACATGTCCAAATCATGTGCCTGTCTTTTTCCCAAACCTGCTGTTCCCCTGGTGTCATCAGTCCAGTAAAGGATAGCAAAGGCCTGGACACCAATCTGTATTCCCACCTCTGCTTTCTCCCCAAAACCACTCAGACATTAAGTCCTGTAATGGGGGGTGGGGACACAGAGGAAAACACCCAGCTACAGCATAAGGGTCTTTGGATCCATTTGTACAGTGAGTATTGTCTATGGACTGGATAAATAATATGTCACACACACACACACACACACACACATACACACACACACACATATATATATATATATATACATAATTTCAAAATTATATCAATAACATATCGATAACATTTTAAAGTACAAATTCACCTAAAAATATTCCCGAATTCAGAGTGGCTTTTTTTAATGCATATTTTTTCCATCAGCAGGCAACACAACTATCTTCATGGGGATCAGTGAAATTTTTTGTGTTAATGAGATCCCTAAAATTAGTGCCACTGATTTACTTGTACATGTGCAAAATGTAAATAAATTATGAAATACCCATGCAATGGGATATTAGACAGTCATGAAAAGAAATAAAGATGTTCTTTAGGGACTGCTATGAAATGATCCCCAAGATATATTGTTAACTGAAAAAAACGAGTTGCAAAAGCAGTGGGCTACAAGTTCTATGTATGCCCATAAGAGTATTGGAGACTCTGATACACTTGTTATCTCACAGAGAAGGAGCTGGGGACCACACAGTCTGGAAATTAGGGCTAGGAAGAGAGATTTTTCACAATATACTCTTAGCACCTTTAGGATTTTGAATCATGTGACTATATTGACTATTTTTCAAAACCAAATTAAATTAAAATTTTAAGAAGGAAGAGTCCTCCAAATAGGTTGGAATCTAAGAATTTAGATTCTGTCTTCTTAACATCACTCACAACCATCCAGTCTTCTCATAAAATCCTTGGGTAGTTCCTGCTGCTTTTTGCATCAATTTTAAATTCATCAGCATTGCATTCATAGCCCTCTTGATTGGGCCCCTTTCAGATTTCTCTTTCTACCTTCTCTTCTAAACACTTCAGGGCTGCTGACCCGCTTCCAATTCCCTGAGGGAGCTGGGTTTCTCATACTTTCATCTATTGCTCATTTCTTCTACTTGGAGCCCCTTTCCTCCTCTTTCTTGACTCATTTCTACCCACATTCCAGGATTTAACTCAACTCATGTATTACTTCTTCTAGGAAGCACTTCTTGCCCTTCCTCCAAGGTAAGTTAGACAACCCTTTTTATTTACTCAGTCTTCTGTAAAGATTTATTGTCACCACTTCTGGCCAGAAACCCTACTAGGTGCTATGGGTACAGAAATTTAAAACATAGCCTCTGCTCTTAAGAAAATAGCCAATTAGTGGAAAGGTACCAATTAGGATTAAAGCAATGGGTCCTCTCAAAGTTCTAAGTCCTCAGCCTGAGAAGTCAATTTGAGTGTGGAATTTCAATCTTTCAAATGACTAAACAGTTTGTACCTCCCTCATCTTCCTAGGACACTGTGCACACAGCAGTCAAAGTAATATCACATTATAATACAGTACTCAATTGTCTTATCTTCTCTACCAGACTGTGTGCTCCAAGAGTGGGAAGTAAAATGGGGTGGGGTGGGGTGTGGAGAGAGATTGAGAAGGTTACAGGAACGTGATGGAATTATAATCAGGCCGTGAAGAATGGAAATAATTTCAACCCTTGTTGTAGATGTGGAGGCAGAAGGACATTTCAACTTGAGGAAACAGGATGAGCAAAGAAGGCATGTGGCAAAAATCAAAGAAGACATGTGGTTCCCTGTGGACATAATGAAGGACATGTGTGTGTGTGCTTCTGCACAGCAGGAGAGTAGGGTTGTGGAAGAGCTATGGGAGATAAACTGAGCTCAGATTCTTTAGAAGAATTTGAGAAATAAAGTGACACAGATTTGAGTTTTGGGAAGGAAACTATGGTGGTGGTTAAAAGATGGACTGAATGAACGGTGTCTTTAGTCTGTTTGTACTGCTATAACAGAATACTATAGATGGGGTGCTTATAAACAACACAAATTTATTTCTCACAATTTTGGAAGCTGAGAAGTCCAAGATCAAGGTGGTGGCAGATGTAGTGTCTAGTGAGGGTCCACTTTCTGGTTCATAGTCATAATCTCGCTGTATCCTCCTGAGGCAGAAAGGGCAAGTGAGCTCTCTGGGGTCTCTTTTATAAGGGCATTATCACATTCATTAGGGCTCTGCCAAAACGACCCACCTCCCCAAACCACCCACCTCCCAAAGGCCCCACCTTCATGTGCCATCATGCTGGGGGTTAGGATTTATGCAAATTGCAGGGGGGGGCACAAAATTCAATCTATAGCAGGAGGAGAGATAGGCAACAGAAAGGTCTGTTAGGAGTCAGAAAGCCTTGCTAACTAATTGAACATGGGGAGTGAGCAAGATTCATACTGGACCTTTCCTTTCCCTCAGGCCCTGTGTGCATCAATCACCACCTGCTATTGATTTTAGCACCTCCATTGACATCAACTTAGCTTAGGCTTCCTCATCTTGGCCTCCTGTCTGGGGTGAGCTGTATAACTTCATGATGGCTTCCAATTACACTGCTCCCACCTGCTAAAGAAAAACAGACGTGTTTTTTTTTCCTAACAACTTTATTGAGATATAATTAACATGCTATACAATTCACCCACTTACAATATGCATTTCAATGATTTTTACTGTATTTATAGAGTTGTGCAACTATCACCACAATCAGCTTTAGAAGATTTTTATAATCCCAAAAAGAAACCCCATACCCTTTAGCTGTCACTCCTCAATGCTCCCACCCCCTCCCACTCCTGGACAACCACAAATTTACTTTCTGTCTCTATAGATTTGTCTATTCTGACATTTCATATAAATGAAATCATGCAATATATGGTCTTTTGTGACTGAATTCTTTGAATTAGCAGAATTTTTTCAGGAGTCATCTATTTACATTGTAGCATGTATCAGTACTTCATTCTTTTTTATTGTTAAATAATATTCTATTGTATGGACATGCCACATTTTGTTTATCTATTCATCTTTTGATGGAGATTGGACTATTTCCACTTTTTGACTCTTATGCATATTGCTGCTATAAACACTCATGTACAAATTTTTTGTGTGGACATATGTTTTCAATTTTCATGGGTACACACCTAGAAGTGGAATTGCTGAGTCCTGAGTAACTGCCAAACTATTTTCCAAAGCAGCCACACCATTTTACAATCCCACCAGCAGTGTATGAGGGTTCCAGTTTCTCTGCATCCTCACCAATACTTCTTATTATCTGTCGTTTTAATTATTGCCATCCTACTGAATATAAAAGAATATCTCATTGATATGCATTTCCCTAATGACTAATGATATTGAACATCTTTTCATGTGTTTATTGGTCATTTTATATCTTCTTTAGAGAAATGTCTATTCAGATTCTTTGCCCATTTTTAATTGGGTTATTTGTCTTACTAATATTGAGTTGTAATAGTTCCTTTTATAGTCTAAATATGAACCCTTTATCAGATATATGATTTGCAAAATTATTCTCCCATTTTGTGTTGTCTTTTTGCTTTTTGATACCTTCTGAAACACAAAAGTTTTTAATTTTAATGAATTCCAAGTTATTTATTTTTACTTTGGTTGCTTATGTTTTTGGTGTCACATCTAAGAAAAATTTTCCAATATAAGGTCACAAAAATTTATGTCTATATTTCCTTCTAAGTTTTATAATTTTAGTTCTTATATTAGGTCTTTGGTCCATTTTGAATTAATTTTTGTATACAGTATGAGTTAGTAGTCCAACTTAATTTTTCTGCATGTAGATATCTAGTTGTCCCATTAATGTTTGTTAATTTTCTTGTCAATTTGTCAAAGATCAATTTATCATAAATATAAATGTTTATTCCTGGACTTCAATTTTATTCCATTGACCTATGTCTATCTTTATGTGAGTACCACACTGTATTGCTAACTATAGCTTTGTCATAAATTGTGAAATCAGAAAGTGTGAGTCCTCCAGCTTTGTTTTTTTCCAAGATTTGTTTTGGTTCTTCTGAGTCCCTTGAATTTCCATATGAATTTTAGGGCCAGGTTGTCAATTTCTGCAAAGAAGCCATCTGAGATTTTGATAGGAATTGCATTAAATCTGTAGATTAATTTGGGAAGTATTATCATCGTAACAGTATTAAATCTTCCAATCCATGAATAGAGAATGTCTTTCCATTTATTTCATTCTCCTTTAATTTCTCTCAACAATGCCTTGTAGTTTTCAGAGTATACATTTTGCGTTTCTTTTGATAAATTTATTCCTAAGTATTTATTCTTTTTGATGCTATTGTAAATTGAATTGTTTTCTTAACTTCACTTAGTCTATTCATTGCTAGTGTATGCAAATACAATTGATTTTTGTCTACTGGTCCTCTATCTTGCAACCTTGCTGAATTCATTTATTAGTTCTAATAGTTTTTAGCAGATTTCTAAAGATTATCTATATACAAGATTATATCTTTGTTAATGAAAATAGTTTTATTTTTTTCCTTTCTAATCTAGATGATTTACTTTTATTCCATTTTCTCACCTAATTGCCTTGTCTAGAACTCCAGTACCATGTTTAATAGAAGTGGTGAGAGAGGACATCCTTGTTTGATCTTTATCTTAGGGGGAAAATATTCAGTCTTTCACTATTAAGTGTGATCTTAGCTGTAAGTTTTTTGAGATTCTTTTTATCAGATTGGGGAAGTTCCCTTGAATCTTAGTTTGTTTGGTATTTTTATTGTGAAGGGGTGTTGGATTTTATCAAATGCTTTTTTTGCATCTATAGATGGTCATAGGGTTTTTGGGTTTTATCCTACTGATATGGTATATTACATTGGTTTTGGATATTAAACTAATCTAGTATTCCACAGATAAATCCCATTTAGCCAATGGTATATAATTCTTCTTATGTGTTTCTGGACTCAGTTGGCTCATATTTTCTTGATGGTTTTTGTGTTCATATTCATAATGATCTATAGTTTTCTTTCCTTTGGTATCTTTGTCTGGTTCTGGCCTCACAGAATGAGTTGGAAAGTGTTCCCTCCTATTTTATTTTTTGGCAGAGTCTGTGAAGAATTGGTATTAATTTTTTTTTAATGTTAGTAGAATTCTCTAGTAAATACATATGGCCTTGGGTTTTCTTTGTGTGGAGTTTGTTTGGCTTTGTTTTGTAATTGCATCTCTTGTTACAGGTCTATTCATATTTTTTTCTTTACTTTATTTTCATATTTTGTATGTTTCTAGGAACTTGTCTATTTCATATAAATTATTTAATTCTTGGCATATAATTGCTCATAGTATTCTCTTATAATTCTTTCGATTTTGGTAATATCAGTAGTAATGCCCCTTTCATTCCTGATTTTAGTAATTTGAGTCTTCCCTCTCTTTTTCTTGCTCAGTCTTAAAGGCTGGTCAATTTTGTTGATTTTTTCAAATAAGTAAATTTTGGTTTCAAAATTTTGATTTCATAGATTTTCTCTATTGTTTTCTTATTCTCTATTTCATTAATTTCCACTCTAATCGTTACATTTTCTTCCTTCTTCTTGCTTTAGTTTTAGTTTTCTCTTCTTTTACCAGTGTCTTAAGGTGGAAGGTTGGTTATTGATTTTAGATCTTTCTACTATGTTTAATATAGGCCTTTACAACTATAAATTTCCCTCTAAGTACTGCTTTAGCTGTATCTCATAAATTGTGGTATATTGTTCATTTTCATTCATCTCAAAATATTTTCTAATTTCACTCATCATTTCTTCAATTCAGGGTTATTTAGGACTACTGTTTAATTTTCACATATTTGTGAACTAATTTTTTCTTTATTATTGATTTCTAATTCCATTTTATTACAGTTGAAGAACATGTTTTGCATTATTTCAATCTTTTAAAATTTACTGAGATCTGCTCTATAGCTTAACATATAGTATATCCTGGAGAATGCTCCAAGTGCACTTGAGAAAAACATATACATGTATTCTGCAGTTGGTGGGTGGAATATTCTATAGATATCTGTTAAGTCTAGTTGGTTTATACTATGGTTCAAATCTTCTATTTCCTTGTTGATCATCTGCCTAGCTGTTCTCTCCATTGCTGAAAGCAGGGTACTAAAGTCTCCTACTATTTTATTGAATTGTGCATTTCTCCTTTTGATTCTGCCAGTTTTTATTTCATGTATTTGGGGGTTCTATTATTAGTTGCAGATATGTCTATAGTTGATATATCTCCCTGGTGGATTAACCATTTTATCATTATGCATCATTCCTGTTTATCTCTAATAGGACTTTTTGTTTTAAAGTCTATTTTATCTGATATTAGTATGGCTTCTTCATCTTTTTTTTTTTAATGTGGGTAGTTTCCTGGCTGGAAATCAAACCCAGGCCACAGCGTTGACAGAGCCGAAGCCTAGCCACTACACCACCAGGGAACTCCCTCTACATCTTTATTATTGCTAGTTTCATGATAACTTTTCCATCCTTTTGCTTGCAGCCTTGTGCTTTGAGTAATCCTAATGGACTCTGACCACAGATGATTGGATTAGAGGCTGACCGATAGAGACATTCTGAGTCTGAAAATGATTAGCCAACTAAATGAGACTGCCAATGCTTAGGGAGGTGACAGTGAAAGAGTGAAGGATGCCATGAGAGAGGCTATGTGAGCCATGAGACATAGGAGAGATAGTAATCAGTCTCTAGCCTAATCTCATATTTTGAGTAGATTTCTGCTTCCACCCCACCTATATCCTTACAATATACTCACACCCTTTTATCCCTAAACTTTTCAGTTAGACCTTTGTTTCCTACAAACAAACCACCAAACTACCCTAACAAACACAGAAATTTATTCCAGGAGTGGAGTTGCAAGTAAAAGAATCTCAGAAAAGGTATGAAACCTTCTGTCATAACGTAGTGGAGAAGAGGCAGGAATGATCTCTGCATCCCTGAATGGGAAATTAGAAGTCTATGGATTGATAAAACAGTTAATGAGGTCTTGTGTTCAGATATTATGTTCATTGAAAGTAAAGTTTTGGTGGACTGTATTGCCATTCCTTTAGAGCACAACCAATCACTGGAATACTTTTAAAACCATTGATGCCTGGATTGCATCTCCAGAGATTCTGATTTAATTGTTCTGGGGCAGGGCCAGGGTATTAGGATTTTTCAGATCTCTCCAGTTGATCCTAAATAACGTTAGAGTTTAAGAATTGCTTTTTGAGAGACATTCTTAGGTGAATAAGTAATATAAAGACTCCCTGGCCAAATGGACATTTTTCGCAGTACTAAGTGATTTGCATCAAGAAGGAACAAACTTTAGTCTCAGGATAGAATCAGATAATAATATTCAAGGTCACTCTGTGGCCCTGCAACAAGAAACACCTTTCACTATTAGCCAATGATTGGAAATTAAAAAATTAGATCTGGAAATTAGATCCCCAAAGTGAATATTTTCTTAATTTGACTGGCATGTTTACCAGTGTTATTTATTTTTACACATCATAGTTAATACATGTAATTTATGTTCTTTGTATATTTTCAAATATGTTATCATAAATTTTTTCTGATTCCCAGCCAGGGAACTACCCACGTTAAAAAAAAAAAAAAATCTGCCAAATATTTTAGAATAAAAAAAGACATGGTAACTTGCCAAATTACAGCATTTGCTATGTTCACAACTGTGCTGGGCTTCTACAGTTAAAATGAAGGTCTTGATTATAAAAGACTGAAATCCTGGCAGTTGGAGTAGCAGTGTCTTGAGAGGTTGGAACTCCCCAGTCCCCTGGGCCCCTCCAAATAATTTCTACTGCATTTCTGATTGCCAAGCAAATGTGATGAACCATCTCATAATGAGAAACATCTGGTCTTAGGAGTTTGGAAATACCATGAAACCAAGGATGGTGTGTACCATCTGAGCAGGGAAAAGAGGAATTATAGACAAAATAAATTGCAGGAATCTTCTAGGGAGTTGTTGCAGGAGTAGCTATGTGGACTTGAATACCATGGGTTCAAAATCAAAGAGGATAAAATAAATAAAGGAGGATAGACTATTACTTTATTTCTTTCCTCCCTCTGCCCTCTCTTTATTTCTTTTCATCTCTGTCCTCACCCCTCCTATTTTCCTTCTCTTCCTGCACAGTTTGGCTGATTATACTTCTTTGTCAAGCTGACACTGAAGAGCCTGATGGCTCATGCCACATTGTAGATGAATAAATATCAAGATAGGAGGAAAAGGGAAAGAGAGTATGTCACTAATGACCTTCTCACATCTGTCTCCCACCATCGCCATCCGCACCTCTTCTTCAGAAATTTCATCACTGATGAAAGACTGATTAGTAAATTGTATTTGGTGTGTGTGTGTGTGTGTGTGTGTGTGGTGGGGAAAGGACACCAGAAGAGTTGTCCCAGCCAGGAATATGAAAGGAGGGTAGTTAACCAAAATGAAATTACTGAAAACATTGGGAAAGGAGGAAGCTCAGTGATTAGAACTAAGAGGAGGGGTTCCCTGGTGGTGTAGTGGCTAGGCTTTGGAGCTCTTAACACTGCGGCCTGGGTTCGACTCCCATCCAGGGAACCACCAAAAAAAACCAAACAAACAAACAAAAAACAAAAAAATAAACCTAAGCAGAGGCAGGTGTTAAAAACAAAGTGAGTGGACCATCCAGTCTCTGTTCTTTGCTGAGGCTGACATTCTGCCTGTGGCCATACTGGTTGTTGAAATACTGAAATGTTTCTCTATCAGTTAGTAAATTGCTGCCTAGAGTCTCCTGGTGACCCCCAGTCTCATCTACCTGCCTCCAGGCCATCAGACTTCCCTCTCATCCTGCAACTAAAGGGTTAACACCCAGCACAGCTGTTGGTCATCTGGAATCTAATTTAGTGCTAAAGTCAGTGTCTATTCTAATTGGCTGGTGAACATGTGGTAACCAGCTGCCAAATATTTTGAATATCACCCCTAGCTGTGCCACGTAGGTGTGATAATTTTGGTGCAAAAAAACACACTGAGTTGAGGTTTTTGCTTTCTGTTGTATTGGCAGGAACGGAACAGAAGGGCAGGCCTGGGTTCTGCTTGAATGATAGAGTCAAATAATTCCTTAATTTAACAAAGATGTAACTCAAGCCAGCACACTACATAGTCACAGGCCCTCTCTCTGGCTGTCGCTATCCTTGAGTCATAGACCCAGAGCTCCTTGAAAAGGAGGTTGGGAACCTCAAAGAAAGGCTGCTACAACATCCAGTTCTCCAGGCTGGTTGGTACCAAAGATTGGCAAGACTTAAAAAAGAATGGAGGGTTGACTCAAGCTGAATTAGATGGGTATGTGATATATGAGAAGACCCCCCCTTTTTTTTTTTTTTTGGTTTCTCTTTACCCATACCATCAGAAGCATATCTTCACAAGGACCTAGTCTACTCTAGGGTTTGCATGAGACTGAGTTCTGCATCCCAAGAAACCCCTGGGTCCGTAGCAAACAGGGGTGGTTGATCATGTTAATTTACTCCTCCAAAGACATCACCCTTATCTCCTAAATTGACAATATCATGCTGATTTTCCTTGGACATTAGGAAGTAGCAAGTATCTTTGATATCTAGTTGAGACATGAAGGTAATGGAGGTGTGCGATACAACTTGCAGAAATACAAGGACCCGCCATAACAGTGAAGCTCTCAGGAGGTGATTGGAATAAAGTATGATAGGATGTTTCCTTCAAAATGAAAGGGACGAGGAGGAAATGAAGGGCATTATTTATACCCTTTCAACTAACAAGGAATTTTGGAAGCAGCACATACCGCTATTTCAGCAGGGCTTTTTTCACTGCAAGAAACAAAGTTTCACTCAACAAAGATCTAATAAGGGAAACAAAAGAGAGAATGGGAGAGACCAAATCTCCTAGATTGGAGGTTATAGTGGGGTCAAGCTTCATGTAGACTGAAACCCAAAGAAATTCTGGGTCCAAGAAAACGCCAGGAATAGGATTTTCTTCTATCCCAGATTGTTTACATGGCTTAGCCATCATCTACCACTCCCATTGGCATATGTTTCCTTCCATCTGATTCTACATTTCTCCCCTGAAAAGCCCGAGAAAGAAAATCTGATTATCTTTTCTCTTTAAAGTTTGTTTTATTTTTAATAAAGTTTGACATGTACACCATTTAAAGAGTTAAATACTTCCAATAGCTTGTTAGAAAAAAAATAATAGAAGACCCCTTTCAATGCTTCTCCATTTCCAGCTCCTCAGAAACAAGCACTTTCAGTTCTTGTAATTGATTATTTTGTTATTTGGTATTTATTGTCATATTTCCAAATAATTTGGTTGTATTTTGAATTCTTGATTTCTTTTTCAGTTTTAGCCATTATACAGGAGGTGCTTCTATCAGTTTCATCTTCTTAAAGAAATTCCTCCTAGAACCCTCTGATCTTCTCCAATCTACACTGGCTGCTCTCTAGGCCTGCAGCTCAGCTATCATCTTGGAATCTCCTTTCACCAATACCCTAGGAGTTCCCTTTATCTTTCTGGTGTTTGATATCCTCATTCATGGATCCCAAGTCTTCCTCTTTCCTGCTTCATCCCTTCCACCAGTAGCTTCTGAAAAAGAATGCTCAGAAAATGTTCAAGACTGTAGCAGAGACTGCTACTTATTCTACCCATGTCTGTCTTCTATTTTTCCATAGTAATAGAGTTTTTAGTTTGGCACAAGAACATCCAAAATAAAGTCTATATTTCTGTATTTTCCAGCCTCCCTTGCAGCTACATGTGGCCATGTGACCAAATTATGATTAATTAGGACATAAGCAGAAGTGTTATATGGCAGCTTATGAGAAACTTCCTGAAAAGATTACTAACAAATACCCTTTGTTCCCTTTTCATTGTCCCTGCCTCCATCTGGTATCTGGGACTCATCTTGGACCGTGAGATGATGGTCACATCCTGGGCATGCAGAGTGGGGGCTGGAATGCATCTGGGTTGTTGAGAGTTTTATGGAATAGAATCACTCTAGTGACCTGGATTTTTATGTGAGAAAAAAAACTGTAACTATTGTTTTGGGTTTTCTGTCACATGCATCTGAATTAATGAAAATGTCTTTATTCTAGAATAATTCATAATTGTAGGTTGGCTGTGTAGGGAATTGTATGTTAGAAATTATTTTTCTATAGAATTTCTAATATATTTCTCCTTTGCTTTCCACCTTCCAGATTTGTTAGTATAAATTCTAGTTTGGATTATGTATTTGTTTCCTTAGGTATATATAAATAGATTATCTCCACTATTCTGAAGTTCACAAGGATGTGCCTTGGTGAGGTTCTCAGTTTTTCTCAATGGTGCTGGGATACTTGATAGGTCCTTTATATCTAGGAACTCACACACTTCCATTCTAGGAAATTTTCTTAAATGTTTTCAGTGACACTTTCCCCTCCATTTTCTTCTATTCTCATATATTTTCATATTTTTAATTCCCAAGATTTCTTTCTTGTTCTCTGAATATTCTTTTTAAAAGAGCATCAAATTTTTGTTTCATAAAAGTAGTATCTTCTCTTTTCTCTCCAAGGGTATTAATTATGATAGGGTTATTTTGTAAATTTCTTCTCTCTGTATCTGTTTCTTTCAAGTTGCTTACATTTTTCTTCCTTTTTTAAAATCTAAATCTATGCCTTTCATATAAGAGGTTTTCCTCAGGAATATTGGTGATCCCTAGCAGGGCACTAAATTGAGTACTAAAAGTTAATTGGTAGTTTTGTGTGCCTGGGTGAAGTTTATTCCCCTGTAGGGTTCACTGTAGGGTAACCCAGCTGGTACCATATTTTTCCATGTATAAGATGTTACTTTTGTCTAAAATTGTTAAAGCAAAAATTGGGGCCAGTTGAGAGGGCTTCTTAATGTTGGGTTAGAAAAGTAGGCGTTGTCATATACTTGGGGGCATCTTAATACATTTTACACAGTATATGGAGAAACTTCAAAGTCAGTATCTTTAAATCTGTTCTTGGGCTAGTCATATTTCAGGGAAAATACTTCTAAGTTTTTGCCTGGAGGATAAAGGCCTACTCGGGTGCCAACATTCTGGGAGTTGAAGTGGAGATGAAGGTGGGTTGGGGGTCTCAACATTTGGTTCAAAAGCTTTCTTCAAATTCCTATATTTTTAATAAGATACCTTCACCCTCAATTAGCTTGTGTCTCACAGTCCAGAAACCCTCTGTTTTACCTTCTCCAGGAATAAACCTCCAGTGTTCTTGTCAGGTAGAGATGGGGCAGACACCCACCTGTGGGTATTATATAGACAGAGAATCTAGTGGTCTAATGCTTTTTTTTTTTTTTTACAGTGAGGTAAAATTCACATCACATACAACTAACTATTCTATTTAATTTTTTATTAAATTTATTGTGGTGACATTGGCCAATAAAATTGTACAGGTTTCAAGTGTATAATTCTGTAATACATCATCTGTATATTGCAGTGTGTTCACCACCCAAAGTCAAATCTCCTTCCTTCCCCATATATTTGACCTCCTTTACCCCTTTCTACCTCCCTGCTTCCCCTTTTCCCTCTGGTAACCACTAACCTGTTGTTGTCTATGTCTTTGTTTGTTCATTTGTCTTGTTCATACAATTAACCATTTTAAAGTACACAATTCAGTACATTCATAGTGCTATATAACCACCACCTCTATCTAGTTCTAAAGCATTTTCATTACCCTTAAAGAAAGCCCCACAGACATTAAGCAGTCACTCCTCACTCCCCTTTCCCCCAGCCCCTGGCAACCACCAATAGGCTTTTTGTATCTGTGGATTTACTTATTTGGCATATTTCATATAAATGGAATCATACATATATGATCTTTTGTATCTGAATTCTTTGACTTAGCATAGTGTTTTCAAGATTCCTTTACATTGTAGCATATATCAGTACTTCATTCCTTTTAATGACTGAACAATATTCCATTGTGTGCATATGCCACAATTCTTTATCCATTCATCCCACTGATGAACATTTTAGTTGTTTCTGCCTTTTTGGCTATTATAAGTAGTGCTACTATGAACATTTGTGCACATGTATTTGTTTGGGTACCTGTTTGGGGGAATATACCTAGGAGTGGAACTGTTCAGTCGTATGGTAATTCTATATTTACCTTTTTGAGAAACTGCCAAATTTTTTCCACAACAGTTCTACCATTTTACATTACCATCAGCAATGTACAAAGGTCCAATTTCTCCATATCCTCACTGTCTTTTCTATTTTTCCTTTTTTAAAAAAAATTATAGCCATTCTAGTGGTGTAAAGTTATTTAGATTTGACTAATGATGACTAATGATGTTGAGCATATTTCATGTGCTTATTGGCCATTTGTATATCTTCTTTGGAGAATATCTATTCAAGTCCTTTGCTCATCTTTTAATTGGGTGTTTTGTTTTTTTGTTGTTGAGCCTTTTAAAACTGACTTCCAATTAATCTTGTTTTTAGTCTCCACATTAACCCACTTCCAGAGGTACCTGCTGTCACCACTTCTTAAGAGGTCTACTTGAAGTTGTTCTACAACTTACTGGTGTTCTGTCTGTGGGCTTTCTTTTGTTTTTTCAGTCTTTTTTCTTCCTGTATTTCATTTTCAGTCATTTCTACTGGTATGTCTTCAAATTCATCATCTTTTCTTCTATAAGGTATAATTTGTTTTTAATCCCATCCACTGTACCATTTTATTTTTCATTTCTGGAAGTTAGATTTGGGCTTTTTAATATCCTCTTTATCTCTTCTTATCATGTTCATGCTCTCCTCTACCTTTTTTAACATATGAAATTTATTTTTAATAGGTGTTTTGATGTCCTTGTCTACTAAATCTATCATCTGTGCAATTTTTGGATCTGTTTCTATTGTTTGATTTACTCGCCTCCCCATGAGTCATGTTTTCCTGATTCTTTGCATTCTAATTTTTTCACTGGATGCCAGACATTGTGAATTTTACATTTGGGTGCTGGATTTCTTTGTATTTCTTTATATTTTTTTTACTTCTCTGTTGGAATGCAGCTAAGCTGCTTGGGAATAGTTTGTGATTTTTTTTTAAGGTTTGCTTTTAAGTTTTGTCAGTGGAGAACCAAAGCAGGCTTTAGTCTAGGGCAAATTTGGCTATACTACTTAGGAAATGTCCTTTGGAGTATTCTCAATGCCTTGTGCGTTGTGAGGTTTCTCCATTCTGGCTGTTAAGAATATGAACTATTTGTAGACTTATGCTATCTCTAGAAATCAGTTCACCTGTTCCTTTCTGGTGGTTCATTATCTAGCCTTGAGTAGTTTCTTCATACACATGGATGATAAGTAATCAGCTGAAGAGTTGAGAGGAACCCTCTGAAAATTTCAGGAACTCTTTCTCTGTCTCTGTAATGCTCTCCTCCAATAGTTTGTCCTGTAACTTGAGTTCTCTTAGCCTCCCTATTTCCTTAACTCAGGGAACACCAGGGCTCTGTATGGGTTCTCCTTCTTTGTTCTGGAGACTGGGAACTCTCTCTAGGCAGTAAGTTAGAGAAATGGGATAATTAACTTCATTCTTTTTCCTTTTCTCAAGGATCACTGTCCTGTGCTAACCATTGTTAAATGTCTGAAAAACAATGTTTTATATACTTTCTCCATTTTTAAGTCATTTAACATGGAAGGGTGGATGAAGTCCTTGCTATTCCATCAGGGAGCACAGCTGAGGTCTCCTTGCTTGCCTCTTCACACCAGACAACTTTAAAGGCCATAGGCCATGGTATGATTTACTTATATTAAAATCCTGGGTCCTCCCACTCTCCAATCAGTTGTGGCCAAGGATCTTTAGTACAAAATTTTACTGCTACGGTGGGCTGCCCACTCATATGGGGCCATAGGAAGATGGGTTGACTTCCTTAGAAGAATCCGTGGAAGGGCCGATGGCCAGCACACATAGAGCAAGCCTGCTTAGGAGTTCTTCCTTGATTCATTTACCTATTGGCCTAAAAATATGTCCATTTGAGTGAGGAGAAGAAGAAGAAAGAAGTTTTGATACTAGTCTAGGTTGTAGAGCAAGATGCCCTTAAGGCCTTGCCAACCCAATGGTGCCAGAGGTGTCTAGTCCACACACCTTTGGCAAGCTCAACAGAGAGTCACAGTAGGGGTCCCAGGAGTTTAGAAGCAAGGCCACATTTCAGCAGATAACTATTTTCCTTTCAGGGAACATCTCCTAGCTTGTTCCTGAAGTCTGGTATAAATATTTAAGATAAAAAGTTACCATGAAACCCAAACTGAGCATTGTTTAATCCACGTCATTCAAAATTGGGCATATTTTTCCTTTTTTGCGGGGGAGAGTATTTCCCTGGCTGGGAATTGAACCTAGGCCGCAGCATTGAGAGCTCCAAAGCCTAGGCACTACACCACCAGGGAACCCCTGAATTATTAAGTAGACTCCAGAACTGAAAGTCTAAGTAAGTTGCTTATGCACATTGTTTACATTTTTATACACTTTTCTCCTCCCCTGTCACATATGCTTTCACTTGCCCCATTGCTACTCATCCTCGACATGAGCCCATGGCTGAGAGCTCCCCTATGATTAGTTAAACAAGGGTGAAAAAAACTCTAGCCAGATTTCCAGAAAGTTCTGTGTGGTATGCTGGCACCACCCAAAAGTGTACTGACTCAGCATTATTATATTAAAAGCCCATGGAAAGTTTCATTTTGAAGATGGTAGCAGAATGGCAGCATTTCCCCTTTCCCTTCCTGCAACCATTCAAGAGCAAAGGAGAGAATAAGAAACAAAAACACAAATTCTAGTTTCAGCAAAATAATGAAATAGCTAAAGCTGCAAACCACAATTCAAATGGAAAGGCTGCCTAAAGTAGTGGAAATCTAGCAGAGGTACATGTGGAAGGAAGGGTTGCAAGGATCTGCTATTGCAGATCTCAAAAAGAACCAGCACAATACATTTCTCAAGGGTGAGGGGCATACCATGAAGCACAAAAGCCAGTTCAGGGTCTGTCTCAGGTGTTTGAGATGGGGGAAGTGAGTGGGCAGAAAGGCAGACAGAAACTTCTAAGATCTAGTTTAGCTCTCAGAAGCAGAAGAGATGGGGTGAATGACAATCGGACAGGCAAGCCATTGCATAAGGAAGTCTCCCTCTCTGGGGCAGCAAGGTTAGAGAGGGACTTTACATTATGAAAAACTCTACAAGTGAGTAAGAAGTTGGATGACCTCAATAGCATAATTAATAAGGTAGATCTGATATTATCATACACATCTTAGTTTCAGGTACTTAGAGAAACCTCACAAAAGTTGGCTACATATCAGGCTACAAAGAAAGCCTCATTAAGTTTTAAAAAGAAGTAATACATATGTCATTCCCTGACTACTATGTACTACAGCTAGACATTAACATTAAAACTAAGGGGAAAAAACCAATCACCTGAAAATTTTTATTATTCATTTTAAAAGAAAGCTTTGAGTCAATAAAAAATGCAAATAAAAATGCAGAATATTATAAAAGGAATAATAAACACCATAAATCAGAATCTGTGAGCTATATCTAAAACACTGCTCATATGAAATGTTTTGAGCCTTATTTAATAAAAAATTAAAATAAGTAAGCATCCAACTCAAGAAATTAAAAAAAGAATAACAAAATAAACCTAAGAGGCAGAAAAAATAAATGGATAGATACAATCAGAAATTAAGTTAGAAAACAAACAAAAAATACATAGAATTGATAAATAAAATGGGAATGGATGCTTCTTTAATATGATAAAATGTATTTATGTTAACCCAAAAGTCAACATCAAGATTTATGGAGAAATAAAGATATGTTTCCATTAATGGATCTTAAGACTTTAATTTAAAATGTTAAGTGGTGTATGTGTCACTGTGGAGCCATGCTTTTCCACTGCCTATTGGACTATATGTGCTCTCTCACTCTGCAGCCTGCAGTAAGCATGCCCCACCTCACACATTCTGCCTATGGCCCACCTGCCAGCTCCTAGTCCTTCCCACCATAAAGCAAAGGATACAGGTAATACCTTGTGAAGACCCCCTTAAAAGCTTTATATGCTTTGCTCTATAATTAGAAAACTCCAATTAGCAAATGGGAAGTACCACCTGAACCCAGATAGATAATCCAGTCAGGGAAACTACAGCTTTCTTGTAGACTTTCTTCTGATATTTCTCTTTATAGAAAAAGAAAAGATATCCACTATTAATAAACTACTTCCAGATGTTAACTATTTAATTAGACAAGAGAAAGTAATTAGAAAAAAATAAAAAGAAGTTAAAACTGTCATTATTTAAAGATAACATGATCTCTACCTGGAAAAAGAAATCATCTGGAAGAAAAAATATTATAACTAGTAAGTGAATTAAGTAGGAGGTTGGATATTATCCAGACATACTTAACTTCTTGGGAATCTGTTAGGACTCTAATGGCAGGTTCAACTATGTCAGGTCTCATAAAGGGTGTGGTGACTTATATACTCTGGAAAAAACCTTTATTCTGTATTTTGGGTTTTCTTTCCCAGCAGGTCATGTTTCTGACTATTTCACCATCCCTGGAATTACTGACTTTGCATAACACAGGGTGGTCCAGACAAAATTGTCTCCAACCCAGTGAAAGAAATAAGACAGTTGGCAAGCCATGGGCCATTATCATATTTCCCATCTACCAGAAGCAGCTGGTCTTACAGAACAATGAAATGTTGTTCTGAAAACAGATCTAGCAGTATCCAGGAGACAGCACCTGTGAGACTAGGATGCTTTCTTGCAGAAAGTGATATGTGATCTCAAACAGTGACTGAAATGTAATGTCAATTATCCCTCAGCCAATATAGAGGTCCAGAAACCAAGGGTTGGATGGCAGGTACCTTCTCTATTACTTTTCTCTCTGAAAATATTTGCTTTTCATCACCCAAGTCACTCATGTTCTGTTGACTTAACTGCCCAAGGGTGAGGTGTTTTCATCAGGGAACCAATAAGGGTTCCACCTGGCCATTTGGGATTCCTCCTGCCACTAGGGCAATGACAGAAAAGGGTGTTCCTGTACTAGCTGTGCTCCCCTGATTATGAAGGGGAAATAGGGCTGTTACTCCCTGATAAGGCCTGGGAGGAACAGAGGTGGGTGCCTCCTTGCACCACAATACCCAATGGCACAAATTACAGAAAACTATCACAATCTATATTAAAACTCTAATTTTCCTCCCCCACTATTGTATACATCAGGTTTTGGTGGTTGCTAAGTCTACCAATTTTTTCAAGGTTTCAGAATGGTAAAACATAACCCCTAGCTGATAAGAAACCATATGAGGAATGGATAGCATTGAAAAGTGTGAACTCTGAAACTTAGAAAGAACATTTAAAGTGGTCTGATGTAACTTGGTGTTGCTTCCTTTTAAGGATGTAAAAGTGCATTTGTGGCTGTGATAACTAAAGTGGTGGAACAAAGCACAAATTGGAGGCCCCAGGGCTTACTTCTGGGTTGTCTTCTCTATGTGCTATATACCTAAGCAATCTCATCTAGTCCCATGGCTTTAAATAACTCCTCTATACTGATGACTCCTAAACTTCCTGCAAATCTAGACTATATATACATCTACCTGCTTATTTGATCAACTCCTTGGAAGCCTTCCAAGAGTCTCAAATCAGCATGTCTAAAACAAAACTACTAATTCTGGCTATCAGCACCCCTTAACCTGCCCTGCTACAGTTCTACCCTTTTCCAATAAATGGCACCATAAGCTACCCAGTTGCTCAAAACAAAAATCTACAGCTGCTCTGTCCAATGTGGTAGTCATTAACCATGTGTGGCTTTTTTTTTTTTTTTTTTTTTTTTTTTTTGGTATGTGGGTAGTTTCCTGGCTGGGAATTGAAACCAGGCCACAGAGTTGACAGCAGCGCCAGCACCGAAACCTTAAGCCACTACACCACCAGGAACTCCATGTGTCACTATTATTTAAATGCAAATTTTATTTAATTAAAAGAAAATAAAATGACAGTTTCAGGTTCTCAGTTTTACTAGTCTCATTACAAATGTTCAATAGCCACACATTGCTAGTAGTTACCATATTAGACAGTCATATATGGAGCATTTCCATCATTATAGAGCATTCTATTGGATGGAACTTCTTTACAGAGGTTGCTATTGGTTTCTCTTTTCCTCACCTTCCACATTTAATCCAAGTCCTATGAATTCTACCTCCCAACATTCCCTGAATCAATCCATTTCTCTTCAACCCACTCCTACCACCCTGGTCTTTGCCACCATCATCTTCCACCTAGACTGCTGAACTTACTTCCTAATTGCCCTAGTTCCAATCTCACCCACCTATAACCATTTCCCCTATAATGGACAAAATGATTTTTTTCAAAACTGAAAATCAGATCATGTCTTGCCCCTGCTACAATCCTTCTAATGACTTCTGTGGCTGAGACTGTGGCTTTATCCTAATATCCTTTCTCTTCTTTTACCTCAGTAATAGAACCTCTGAAGCTTAGGTGAGCACATGGAGGCCCAGAATAAAGAGTACATTTTACGGAATCCTCCTTACACTTAGGTGTCATGTCACTGAGTTCTAGCCGATGAGATTGTATGCAGTTTCCTGGCATGTCCTTAAAAAGAGCAGGCTTTTCCTGCTGCTGTAACAGACATGATGGCTGAAGCTAGAATAGATCATGAGGTAAACCTGGGAGTAAAAGTAATACATTCTGGAGCAACAGGATAGAAGAAGCCTGGGCCCCTGACATAGTGGAGCAACCTCCTGGCCCTGGAATGCTTACCTAAACTTCTATATGAGAGAGAAATAAAGTTCATCTTGTTTAAGCCCCAATTATTTTGGGTTTTCATCATAGTGGGACCTAATTCTAACTAATATAGCTTCCTATCACACTCAGAAGAAAATCCAAACTTCTCACCAAAGTCCAGAAGGTTCTATAAGATCTGATCCCACTCCAATATAGTCCCTCCACTTTCCCCTCACTCACCATGCTCCAGTCAGTCTGGTTTCTTTTTTGCTGCTTCAACACACCAAGCTTCTTCATGCTTTAGGGCTTTTTGCACATGCTTTTACCTCTTCCTGGTTTGCTCCTCCTCAGATCTCTTCATGGCTGATTCCTTTTCGTTATTTAGGTCTCAGCTTAAAGATCACTGCTTTAGACATTGTTCCTCTGAACAGTCTAAAATACCTGTTGCTCTCTTTTACAATATCTTATTTTAATTCTCTGCGTATAACTTAATCACTAACTGATGATATTTTAACGTGTTTATTGTCTGCCTCCCCTTACTAGAATGTAAGCTCCATGAAGGTTGGAATTTTGATTGCTTATCTAGAGCAGTGTCTAGAACAGTGCCTGAAACCTAGCAGGCATTCAGTAAGTGTTTGTCAAACGAATGGTCAAATACTAGTCCATGGATACTGTGGTGATTTAAAGCAGTTCTAAAGTGAGATAACCCAGGACAGAATCTTGGCTGGGCCACGTATCAGTTGTGTGAGGAACCACATTGTATAACCTAAGACTCTGTAAAATGAGATTTCCAATGGGATAGAGTAGAAGTAAATAGCATTTATAAAGCACTCACTCCCCTTCTCCCTCCCTTCCTCTGAGAGCTCCCTCCTTCCTCCTCCCCTCAGCCTCTTATTTGGCCACTTTTCTTCTGCTTTGCTGGCCTCGCCTCTCTGCACGGTCTAGCTGAGACACGGTGTTTGAAATTTGGCGGGAATAAACGTCCTCCGTCGGTAGGATTACAGCTGCGCACGCGTGGGACGCCTACTCTTTCTCGCGCACTAACTTTGCAGCCCGAGTTACAAGAATTCACCAATCGAATCTGGGAGGCGGACCGCCTTGAAGGCGGTGGCGCGAGTGGGCGGGGACAAGGAGAGGGCACGCACAGTTTTCGCAGC
>PVJL010004735.1:0-123174 GCA_004026885.1 Lyroderma lyra | reverse complement strand
TACCACAGCTTCTTTATCCAGTCATCTGTCGCAGGGACCTTTGGTTGTTTCCATGTTTTGGCCACTGTGAACAGCGCTGCAATGAACATTGGGGTACATAAGTCTTTGCGGACAAAGGTTTTCAAGTCTTTTGGGTAGATCCCCAGAAGGGGGATTGCTGGGTCAAATGGTAGCTCCATTCCCAATTTTCTGAGGAACCCCCACACCGCCTTTCACAGTGGTTGTACCAGTTTGCACTCCCACCAGCAGTGTACCAGAGTTCCTTTTTCTCCACATCCTCTCTAGCACTTGTTATTCCTTGTCTTGTTGGTAACAGCCATTCTCACAGGTGTGAGGTGGTATCTCATTGTGGTTTTGATTTGCATTTCCCTGATAGCTAATGAAGATGAGCATTTTTTCATATGTCTGCTGGCCATTTGTATTTCTTCATGGGAGAGGTGTCTGTTTAATTCTTCTGCCCACTTTTCAATTGGGTTGTTTGTTTTTTTGTTGTTAAGTTTTATTAGTTCTTTATATATTTTAGATATTAGACCCTTATCTGATGCGTTATTTGCAAATATTTCCTCCCATTCAGTTGGCTGTCTCTTTGCCTTGTTGATGGTTTCTTTTGCTGTGCAGAAGCTTTTTAGTTTGATATAGACCCATTCATTTATTTTTGCTTTTACTTCCCTTGCCTTTGAGGTCAGGTTCATGAAGTCTTCCTTGAGCCCTAGGTCTGTAAGTTTAGTACCAATGTCTTCTTCTATACAGTTTATTGTTGCAGGTCTTATATGAAGGTCTTTAATCCATTTTGAGTTAATTTTTGTATATGGAGAGAGTTCACAGCTCAGGTTCATTCTTTTGCATATGTTTTTCCAACTTTTTTATCAAGTGAAGGTAAGAAGGAACTACTTGGCTCACTGTGTTGCATTGTGCATGCTCATTGTGAAAGTTGGTTAATGTCTAAAGGTGGAACTGCATCTATAAATGGGAATTCCTTTCTCTGTGGTTCCTTTTCTTCTCAGATCTTGACCCTCAAGCTCTAGTTTAAGGATCAGTTTTTGACTCCTCAACCCCGTATAACTGTCCCAAACTTTAAGCCAGTGCTTTCTGTCTGGCTTCCTGGCAAAAGAAAAATGTGGAGGCAGGGATAGTACTCACCTCAAAGCAATTCCTGACTCTCTAGGATCTCATCCCCTCAAAAGAAGTCCCTACTTATATTTAATCTCTTTTACTTTAGACATATTCACCATGTTTATTTTATATTCTGTGTCATAATTTCAATAATGAACATTTTGTGGGTCTGCTTTTCAGGTCATTTTGGTCATGGAGACACCCTCACCCCCATGCCCACCCACACAGGTAGCCTACCCATTTAATGATTTTTGTACTATAAGCCTATCTTCTTTTAAGACCTAGGCTGAAGGTTAGTTTCTCCAGAAATGATTGGCATTTACTTCTGCCACACATCTGGAGTGCTACTACTCCAGAGATTTTTCAGATAAAAATCTCCATATCTTAAATCAGCAAAGTAATATAAATTTGGCAGACATATCTATGTGAATATTTACTTATAGTTGTAAGTTTCAGAGGAAAATTTTTTTTTTCTTTACTCCACAAATCATGGCTTTAGAAGGGGATTTTCCCAAATTGTTTTCTAGGAAGAAAGGCAGATTAATTTCTGCATTCCCTTATACCAAAGCACATTGTTTAGAGATTCTAGCACAATGCCAAAGTAGGGCGACCACCTACTACATTTCCTACCTGCAGCTAATCTTGGGCTTTGTCTTATGTCTTCTGTGAGGCCATGAAAACCCAATATTAAGTTCATTTAGATTTGCTAACTGTCTCCAGGGTGGAAGTAAAATTTAGTCTCTTGCTAATCCCTTTAGGTTCCCAGTTTATTTTTTGACTGCTGATATTCCACTTTTAATTGGAATACAGCCCTTTACTGTATTTTTAAAAGGGGAGTTTAAAATACTTTATCCATATTATTTAGTTATTTGGGGGGAAGGGGGAAAGTTGATAAGATTCTGTAGACCACATGACCCCAAGACATAGATGTCTACACTTGCACATACATCATTTTAATTGATTCTTATGACTACTTGTGAAATAGTTGTAACTATTATTTCCATCACACAAATAGGGATATTGTTACTCAAGGAGGTAGAGTGACTTACTCCAAATCCACTTCCAGAAAGCAACAGAACTTTGCTTTAAACCAGATTTTCTGACAGTTGACCCCCTGTTCTTTTCCTGATATTCTACTGGTGTTCATTCCACCTGTGGAGAATAGTAAGTTTGGCCTCCAAAATTTACATCAGCTCAAAAGTTAAAAAAATAACACACACACACACACACAGTCACACACACACTCACACACATTCTACTCTATGTCCCACTTATCTGTAGCTCGGAAATTTCTCTTGATTCATCAAACAGTTTAGAAAGGCCATAGCCACCATCATTTGTGCAGCTATTCAGGCTGGCATCACCAGATATTCCCCATCAAAAGAACATCTCTGAATGGCAGTATAACATCAGTGCTGGCTGCCTCCCAGAGAAAATTAATCATAATACCAGGAGTTAGGAAAAAGCCTACTCAGATTTCAGGAATATTGCATTTCTCTAACCTGAAGTTCACATTATACCTGCTGCGTTTCATTACAAAATCCAGATAACACACAAAAACATCACTGCTACACTTCTCACTGTATGTATTTTAATAAAAAATCTTTTATCCATGTGATATTGTCCCTGCAGGCAAAAACTTCCTTTTATGTTAAGAAATACTCTGTCGCCAGTATGAGATCCGTTCTTGTTGCTAAAAATATTTCCAGCAAAATCAAAGGGAAAACAGCATACTTAAAACAAATAGGTCATGTGAGAATTAGAAGTTCTTATGTAGGTTGATGAAATCTTCATCTTCATCTTCTCGAATTTATAGAAACATGCAGTTTGGAGCTACACTTGTTTTTGTATATTAGCCATTGTCGTAACGTCTTCTCTCTTTCCTTTCCGTGTCTTGATTCAGCCCTTTCAGAGACTAGCCAGTCCTTTGGGGAACCTATATGCTAGACTTATCTGCAAAGAAATACATCGCTGGCTTTGGAAATTCTTGCAATTTGGAAATTTTTGCAAATGTCAGTTGATGGTTTTGTGCTTTGTTGATGAATTCCATTTGACCAATTACTTCTGTATCTTCTTTTCAGATGTAAATGTTGGAGGCCAAACTTATTCTCCACAGGCGGAACAATGACCAGTAAAATATCATGAAAAGAATATGGAGTCTAGTGTTAGAAAGTTTGTGCACCTGCCCTCCTTGGGCTTCTCAGATTCCCTAGGCCTTTACAGAGAGGGTTAGAGCCCTATGGGATTTTATATACTGAGGAATATTTTAAGAAGAGAATATTTTTATTAGCCATTCAGATTTATCACATTTGTATGGGGCTTAAGGCTGTAATATAAATATGGTCAGCAATGTCATAGATTGACGCCTAGGGCCACTAGTGGTTCCTTAAAGGTAGAGAAAAAAAAAAAAACCACAATATTTTATCTAAGGCCCCAGTGCACAGAGAAGCATAGATAAGGAATTGTTGTTGTTACTCATAACCTTATTTCCCCAGCTTTGTTAAGGTATAATTGACAAATAAAAATTGTATATACCTATTTAAGGTATGCAACTAGATGTTTTGGTATACATATAGATTGTGAGATAAACCATAATTGAGCTAATTAACATATTTATCATCTCACATAGTTATCATTTATTTATTTATTTATCTGTTTTTTTTGGTGGTAAACGCTTGGGATCTACCCTCTTAGCATATTTTAAGTACATAATATAGTATCATTAACTATAGTCATGTTGTTTACCTAATCGTATATCTTAGAGGGTACAGGAATAGTGAACAGTTAGGAGACTCCCCCAGATCCATGCAGCTCCGGAAGAATCCAGGCCCCCTTCCTTGTGGCAGGGCATGTGATTTTATAACTCTGCTCGCCCTGGGTGTAATTGCATCTTTATAACCTTTGTGGTAAAAATGGAGAACAAACATGTTCACCTCTGGAAGAGGCTCCCTATGTTGTGCCCTTCTTTCACACAGCATTTCATGTCTCTACTTCTGCAGTTTCGCTACCGAATCACTTCATTATTTAGCCAGCTCAGTATTAAGCAAAACTTGTCGCTAGTATGCTTCTGAACTTTTGTCCTATTTTCAATAATTGGTCCTTTTTTCTTAATTATACAGTGTGATAAAATGTATATGGGTTTTGGATAGCTGGGCTCAAGTCTCAGGTCTACTAATTTTAGAAGTGTGAATTTCAACAAGTTACTTAAGCTTTTGGGGTCTTAATATTTTTTATTTTTTTATTCTAAATTAAGGCTGATGATTCATAATTGGAGAAATTTTGTGATAACCAGATAAAATAATGTGTATTAAAATGCTTGGGACATAATGGATATCCAACAAATATTTGTTCCTTTGTCACTGAGAGTTCTGGCACAATATAGATGATAAACTCAAAGTTAATTAAGGTAATTAATTAGTGTACTTTATAGAGAAGTGTGGGTAGAGTTAAGGGATGAACAGCAGATGGTGAGGCACATAGTCACTAACAGCCAATGGAAGTTGTTACTACCCTAGGACTGAATGGATAGAGGGATCCGTGTTCCTGAACTACAGAGAGCTCTAGGCACATTTGAGAGGCTGTTTGACATGATCCATTGCTTTCAGCAAAACAAAGCAGCTACTGCAAACAATTCCCCTGCTAAGGGTAGAGGGAGGGTACATAGAGGCAGAAATAATATCTCAATCTCTCTATCTTATGTTCTCTGGTGTCCTTCTGGGATTTTTATTGACTGACCCCTACTGGAAACTAGAAGGCAGAGAAGCCCAAGTAATGCTGTCCACAGCCACCACCTCCCTAGAACTGGAAGGGTAGTGGTAATGCCAAAGGAGCAAGTGGAGAACCATCAGCAGTTTCTTTTCTTTACCTTCCACTTCTGTTACTCTAGTGTTCTATTTACCTACATTGATCACTTTTCCCATGATTAACTGTCAATAGACAAGGTAAGGATAGTATTTATTCATGACTCCAGCATTTTCTAAAGGATGCACCATTAAACAGGCTGTGTGTGGAAAATGAAACCTGCTATATAACTCTTTTGGAAAATTCCATTAACAGTATAAAAGCTCTCAACAGTTCTGTAGAAAATGATAGTAATCATAAATATTTGCTCACAGAATTATTTTTCAAGGAATGCTACTTCATGAGCATTACTTCCAGAAAGTACAGTTTTGAACGTTATTGCATGCCCAAAGCCTTGTCTATGATGCAGAATATACCATCCACTCAATAGACACATAGAAAATGCATAAATAATGAGGTTCCTCTGTGACTGGTCCTGAATTGCATTTGCCAATATCCTTACCTTCTTACCTTTTTCCCCATCCAAACACTGGAATCTTGTCTCCTAATAAGAGTCTAATTGACTGGGGTTTCACATTTCTCTCAAGGTACCTACATGCCTAGCTGCTTGTAGGTGATCTAGTTGCACTATGAACAAACAATAAACATCATCATCATCATCACAATCTTCACCTTTTGACTTTATTTTAGATTCCCAAATATTATGCTCTGTCTTACTGTGTTTTGGGAGATCTTATTCCTACTGAGAATAGTGCCAAGACAACTGGAGGCAGCCGACTCTAAATTCATAACATGCCACCTTCCAGCCACTGCGTTAGTGTCCTTCCATAACTTTCACCTGACTGTGTTTCTCTGGCATTGGTGTAATCCCAGTAAAATGCTAACCACTGTTTTCCTCCCATACCCAGACTCATGACCATGCAGAAACATTGAATTTATTTATTTTTCTAAGTAAAATAATCTATAAGGATGACAGAATATTTCTGTAGAACTTCCTTAAAGTGCTATCAGGCCCTTTCCACATCATCATAGCCCGTTTCTGTTATTAAATACCATTAAACATGAAATTAACCAAAATTGGCAGAGTCAAATTTAATAAACAGAAGAGTTGAAGAAAGCAAGTTTCAAGAGGAGAACTATTTTCTCTAAAGGGTGCTGATCTTAGGCAGTAGAAGAGCCAGAAAGAACAGGCTAGGAGAAAAGACAGCTCTCATAGAAGAGATAAACTCCCTAATAATCACTCAACTTTGGGGCTTTTCCTTCTTCTGTTCCTGGTTTGGTGACAATGGACACAGACTAGTGGAGGAAAAGTGTCCATTTTTATGCATTAATGTAACTCTTGAGATTTAGAATTGTAAAGGCATTGATATGAGGGCAGCAGAGACTCTGATCATAATAAGCCAAGATCCTGTGACTTCAATTTTACAAATTCCCTGGACCGCTTTCTGGATTTTGAAAAGGACACATACATATGTACATATAGAGAAATGAGTGTTTCCCTTCTGGTCAAAGAAGCATGCCATCATGCACTGCAGAGTCACAGAGAGGAAAATACGTACTTCCTGCTCCTTCCCTGATTACCAGCTGCAGGAGAAGCACTAACCTGGAATTCAGCGTCTGCTATCTTGGTGAGGGTTCAATCAGGAAAGCAGAACCCTAGAAATTATATGAGAAAATGAATTTAGTCTAGCGATTAGACAGTATACACTCTAGAAGGTAATAAAGAAGTCTGAAAGCTCTTGCTACATCTGGCAATGGGCCTGACATTTCTATAGGTCAGCAGAGTTGGCAGTGGAGAGAACTTAGGCATGAAGCAAAGGACGGTGACAACAACTTGGAACCTGGAAAGATAGACTCAGACCGATGTCTGTATCCAGTCTCAACAATGTGGTGTTTTGCAGAAGGAGCTGATAACCCTTTACCCTTAAGCTACACATGTGCCTGGCCTAGGGCTTAAAGAAGAAGAATGTGGCGAAAAAGGACCTGGAAACTCCAGACCAGATGGCTCCCTGCCCCCAGTCAGGTCAGGTGGCAGATCACTGCAGCATGCCTGTGCTTCAGTGGCACCTGACATGCTACAGCAATCTCCAGAGCATAATGACTCCTACCTCTCTTCCTCATTCCACGTCTTGCACAATTTTCTCCTATGGCTCATCTTAACCCAGAACTATACAGGGAAGAAAATTCTGGAAATTATAATTCTAATTTAGAACAGCAAACACAGTCTAAAACCAGAGCAATTATGATTTTTGAAATTTATAATCCTTGAAAGGTAACTGAATAGATTCTGGGGACAATATCTCCTTCAGCCATGAAATTCAGACAGTGGGTTAGAGCACAAAAAACTTCACAGTTATTGAGGTCCAATAGCCATGTGTCTCCTTATTCTGATGCTACTAGGAGGTGTGCTCATGCACCACTGTATTTCTTGTGTAAAACCAATGATTTCACGAACCTGCAATCTGTCCTATGCCTGAATGTCAGGTTTTTTTACTCAGCAATGAAATATCTTCATTATCAGTAATGCTAATACTTCTCCCTGTTCCTCTCTTGCCATGGTATTTGTTTTATTTCTAAAATATTTTCCATAGGGGTTTGAAGATCTTTGATAAGAAAGATGAAAATTAGTCCAAAAGTATTCTGACAGCTGAAGATTAAACTGTGAGTGCAAATTATCAACCTGAAAATAAAGTGCCTTACTGCATGTAAAATAGAAAAGGTGTTGATTTATACTTGATTCATGGTGTGAGTAGTTGCATTATGAATGATCAATGAACATTACCTCAGAACAATATCACACTATTACATTTATGGTGCATCCGAAATACAAACCTAATTGCTTAGCTCTTAATAAAATACAAAATACACATTTTAATAATGTTAGAGTTGTGGTTCAAAGTGAAAAAAATGTAGTCAAAGTTGAGTTGACATTAATTCATTTTTAGCCCTTTGGCATTATAATATAAAATAGTTCATGGAGGTTCCACACCTCACTTCCACCCCTTCCCATTATGACAGCAGAGGATGTTGTTTCAAAATCTAGTTGGCTGGTTTCCATAGGAAAGAACATGGCCCTTATTCAGGTTGACAAATCAATTCATTTCATATCTGAAAGCAGATCAATATATACAATTAAGGAAAAACAAAATACTAATTTTGCTATATATATTTACAAACATTTTACTTCAGAATTTAACCTTAGGACAAATCTGCACAAAGCAACAAACTTAATGCAAACCTTTAGTATAACTAAGAGATGTTGCTATAGTAGCTCTTGGATAATTCTAAAAAAAAAATAGAAAGAGAATGACAGAGAGCGAGAGAGAGAAATATTGAAATGGCTAAGATATCTGGCTATGCATATCTACACATGTACAGCAAATAAATATTTTTTTCCAATAGATTAAGACTTTAGGCCTAATCATCCAATTGTTGAAAAATTATCCACCCATCAAGTCATCCAACTCTTTGAAAAAGTGGTGCCAAGATCAAATGCCTTTGTTAAGACAAAAGTAGTTCCTGAAAGATTCTGGGAAATACTGTGAAGTGGATGTGATTTACATGTATTTCTTCCTTAGTCCAGTCAATTTACCATATAGTAGGAACTACTCTTGTAGGACAGAATTTACAAAACTTCAAACAGACAAACCACAGTTCTGAGTTCACACTCCTCTTCCACTCATAAGTGTATGGTAATTTCCTGGGTGCCTTTTATCTCTGTGGGCTATTCTCAAATAAGCTATAAAATTTAGTATGGGGTTTTGCTTTCATTATGCAAATACCACAAGTAATGTGGGCATGGTAACATGTGAATCCATAAATTATGCATTTTATCCATCATTTCAGTGACTTTATTGTTCCAACTCCAGGGGATACATCTGAGTGAAAAGGTTATTTATTTATGTATTTATTTTGGGATTTTTTTTCATATGAATAGAATGTCAGGAGATCTAGAAAAGCCCTGTTATAATAGAATACACCTAGCATCCCTAATCTGTCTACCTATTTATTTCAAAGAATAAATTAGGTATGGGACGCTAACAACTTCAGTGAAGATGATAATTATGAAACCACTGAGTTTTCCTGAGAATCTTCTCTTCATCCCTAAAGCAGTTAGCATCCCCTCACCTTATGTAACTTAATTATATTTTATTATTGCCCTAGAATTCCTTTTACAAAATATTCATCAAATTACTGTCGCATCTTAAGATATTCTGATTTCCTTATGTCCATCTGGAGAAATTCCCTTTACTCCACGCTTTAGCAATCTTCCCACATTTAAAGACCTCTGTTTCATTAAACTTTGATACCTACCTAAGCAAGGGTTGTATTTCAGCACTTGTTCTTTCTGAATATTAAATACATCTCTTCCAGCTCTGGTACCTGGGGTGCCAATTGGGTCAGCGGTTCCTGAGTGCTTACTACAGGCACCAAACACTTTTAACATGATCTCCTGGAATTTCGTGGGTTGTGTACTATTGCAGGTATTTCTCTGGATTGAAAAAAATTGTTTTGAATACCAAAATTCACATTTTACTGTACTTAAAATGAAGAATTTTAGTGGAAGAAATTTTCTTATCAAGCAAAATACTCCAAACCCTAATGCTTCTGAACTCTTCCTTCTTGCAAAAATCTCATCTGTACCCAAAGGTGAAGAGCTCTCTCTGGTTTATGTTGTCAACATCAAGCATATTGACATAATCTGCTCAGTCCTTAACATCTTCCTCTCCATCCACAGGCAACGTTCAGAGTAATATGTGTAAGTTACTAAAGGTGAGATTGAGCTTGCTAACGTCTTACCCTCAGGTAGAAATCCCTTATTATTGGTTACTGCGGGTACCCCACTCCCACAACTGGAGTTCTGCCTCTCTTTCAGCTCCTGTGATTTTTCACTTTGATTGTCTACTTGGCTTTCTTTTGGCTTCCCCAGAATCCGGCTTCAGTTCTGAACATTCCTTTCCTCATGATACAGACTAGAAACTTCGAACTCCTATATCCAGCTCAGATTCCTGGGATCTATCCCTGCAAAACTGGATATGTTATCCTAGATAGCCCCACTTATCCAGAAGGAAATTACCACTATTTATGGGGTGGGGGGAGAGATACATTTCTATCTGTAGAGATATAAAATATATATCTATAGATATACATAACATATATACATAAAAATATAAACTATATATCTATAGATATATAAAAATATATGTATATAAGAATCTATCTACCTATCTATTTATCTGTCTTTCATCTTTTATTCTATATCATTTATCTTTCAAGAAAAAATGCTACGCAAAAGTCACTATTCCTGGCACTAAGAAAACCAAATAGGTAAAGTCTGTTTTTTGGAAGTAGCTACATTTCAGAAATAACCAGTTTAGAGTTTTAGTTTTTCATTTCTTGACTTGCAACCAAATTTCAGTAAAGAAACTTTCTAATACACTTTCCTACTGGGGAGAATATAATCGTTATTTAATTGCTGCTACTTCCCAAAGAACATGAAGAGAGATCCAAATTAGATTAGTAATTTTTAAAATTTAAAATTGAGAAAAGTTTGTTAAAACAACAAAATAGACTGAAAAGAGAACAGTATTTTGGTATCTGAGGATCAGCTTTCAAAATCATAGTTTTGTTGATCTCCCAAAGGGACAGATATCTATTTCTCCTGTCACTTTCTTAGTCTGATGAGTCAAAACCTGGCCCCCTCTGTGACGCCTTCTTGGCTTTCCCAGCATTAGTTTTCCCTTTACGTTCCTTCATAATATTTTGTTGGCATTTCTAATATTAGATTTTTTCACTTTTTTATATATCCGTCTTCCTACTAGACTTTTGGCATCCTAAGAGAACTTTTTATTTTCTCTTAATCTCTTATGTTGAGCACGTTGCCTGGCACATAGCAAAGAAACACTGATTAAACCACAAATGAATGCTCTCTGTATTTAATTTGTGCTTGTGAAGAGAAGACCCAGGTCTAAAATGGTCAGAGACATTTTAGATGTGAGAAATCTAGAAGTTGGTTCTTCTGCTTAGAAGAATACTAGGATCGGTTTATATTCTTTTGCAAATAACAGTATGAAAAGTTGCTGAATAGACATACTATGGAAATTTTAGCTTTTTACACTTACCATAACACTCACTGAATTGTGCCGTGGAGACATACTTTTTCACATTTATTTTTTTTCACAGTTTGCAATTTGTTTATATATAATTACTTTCAATTAACTTCCTTCAGCCAGTCAGCAGACTATAAACTCAACTTAAGCCGTTGTGAACAGAGCTTTGTGATGAGAATATCCTTACATTAATTGTTAGTTCATTAAATGATCAGGCTCAGGAAATAATAGTAGCTATTATATATTTAAAATAAGACTTCTCAATCTGTAAGCCCAGAATGTTATTTTTTTTGTTCTCATTATATATCATCTTTGTCAAAATTCTTAAGATGGCTTTACCAATGCAGTGAACACATTCAGGAAGATTCTGGAATTTGTTAAGTCACAGTAAACCTGGGTCTCCATATGCCAAGATCATATGCTTTTCTGTCACTTGACCACAATGTAACTGCATTCCCAATTTTTTATATATCTCTTTGCAATTTATCTAAAACAATAATCTCAAGCAAATATAGTAATTTTGAATATAGATCTATATCTGATAGAAGTTGACCAAAAGAAAATAAATCCACAGTAGAATAGGAAACATTAAGTATCTCAGGTCTAAAGCAGAAATTTGGTACAATGTGAGGAACTCTGACAAAATAAGAAGTTAAAAAGAGAATTGATAATGTAATCTATTGCTCAGTAAATAGCATGTGCTTCTTGAATACAGTACATGAGGGCTTGAAGCATATTGAGTACCTAGAAAAGAAAAGTTCAAGGGTTTCTTCCATATGAAGGGTTGGGGAAATGGAGAGGACAAGCCTTTGGGGTGTCACGTGAATGGAGAGGATATAAATATAAGAAAGATCTGAACTTTAATAAAGATCTTGATTTCCCTGGGACTAATGATAAACTTGATAGAATTTAGAAGGCTGGAAAGCAAAACTGAAAGAAGTTAATTGATGAGGACTCTCTCTGTGAGGCTGGACATAATGCTGATCCTCAAACTGCAGCAACTTGAATTTTGTAGTATGAAAAATAGGTTACTATGTTACATGAGAAAAGAAAAGCAGGAATTCAGTGCTAAAAAGAAATGAGTTATCGGGCCATGAAAAGACACAGTAGAACTGTAAATGCATGTTACTAAGTGAAAGAAGCCAACCTGAGAAGGCTGTTTTGCATGATTCCAACCACAAGACATTCTAGAAAAGACAAAATTATGGAGACAATAAAAAATCACTGGTTTCCAAAGGTGTAGGTGGGTAAAGAGAGATGAAATAGGAAGAGCATAGAAGATTTTTAGAGCAGTGATAATATTATACTCTGCTATGATACAATATCATATAATATATGATATTATAATGATGGATATATATCTTTACACATTTGTCCAAATCTACAGAATGTGCAACCTCAAAAATGAACCCTAAAGTAAACAATGAATTTTTTCACCTTTGGTAAAAAATGTGCTGGTGTATTATGTTGATAATGGGAGAGGTTATGCATATGTGAGTGCAGAAAATACATGGGAAATCTCTAATACCTTCCTCTCAATTTTAATGTAAACCTAAAACTGCACTAAATATAGTATTTAATTTTTTAATAAAATAATTTTTTAAAAATTAAAGAAGACAAAGCAACCAAATTCAATCTCTAAATTTTCACATTGAAAGATTCCTGAGAACAAGAAAGATGAGCATCTGCTTCACATTAAAAAAAAACAAGGAAAGATAAGAATGTCTATTAATCTCTTGGAAGTTTGTAGTGGAAATGATGAGCATGATTTACATGGATGCTTTGTTTTGAGGTATCCTCACAGTTCTGAAAGATCCCAAATTCTTTTTAATATGGCTAAAAAATTAATTCAAATAGATGGTAGTTTGCAAGGATAGTCAAAGTTATGCTGTGGCAATAAACAACCTTAAAATCTCAGTGATTAGATAAAATTTTTGTTTCTCTCTAATTTCTGGAGAAATTATGATCTAGTAGTAGAATGTCTTAAGCTGATAAAGCTTGTTATCCTACAGTTTTACCATTTAACACGTATGGCCCCCTTAATTGATGAGACTGGGCGGTTGGGGGGGAATGCTGTGGAGTCTTGTACTTGCAATTAGATGCTTCAGGAGGGGAATAACACACATCACTTCTCCTGGCAACTCACTGGCTATAATTTGTTTGTGGCCTAACCCAATAGCAAGGTGTTTGAGTCCAGTCTTTTCTGTGCCCAGAAGAAAAGGAGAATCAGCTATTGGTGGGCACAAGTAATATCTACCACAGGTAAATTTCCTGAGTGATATGTGTTTACTGTCCCTAATTCCCTGATCTGTATTCTAGTTGCCCCCCATATAGTGTTATTGAGTAATAAAAAGAATTAACTGAATAAAGTAACTTTCTTTTGTTTTTTTCTTATTCAAAAGATAGCACATTCTATTTCATTACTTTCTATCTCAAAATCTTCTGTAAGAGGGACCCCATCCTCCAAATCCTTACTTCTCCTGCGTCCACTGAATTCAGGCTCATACAATTAATCAAAGATTGTAACAAAAGCCTAAGGAAATATACAAGGGTAACAGTCTCTTAAAATGTGTTTTATTTAAATAATTTAATTTTAATTTTTTAATTGAAGTTACAGTCTGAATTTGAAGAGTCAAGTGGGTTTATGAAGCTAATTGATTCATTATCATTAATACATTAATTATTCTGACTGTTCCCAATTACCAGTTCCCCAAAGGCAGCCACCTTCAATATTGTTAACTGATTCTTTTGGTACTTAATATAATAATATTTTATTGCTACTTTAAAAGCTTTTTAGTGGTAAGAGTTATCTTTTTGCTTTTCCAAATACAATATGATGATTTAGTCTCTTACATACACATGCTATAAAAAATTAGCACACTTTCTGTCTCCCATATTCTCTCAAGATAAGCCAAATTTGAAAGTTACCTTAAATGACACACTAGACCAGGTGGATTTTATTGATATTTTTAGAGCATTTCACCCCAAAGCAGCAGAATATACATTTTTTTCAAGTGCACACAGAACATTTTTCAAGCCAGACCACATGTTAGGCCACAATACTATTCTCAATAAATTTAAGAAGATTGAAATTATATTAAGTGTCTTGCCTGACCACAGTGATGTGAAACCAGAAATCAATTATTTTTTTAAAAAACCTTGAAAAAAACACAAACACATGGAGGCTAAATAACATGCTACTAAACAATAAATGGATTAACAACAAGATCAAAGAAGAAATCAAAAGTTACCTTGAGGCAAACCAAAATGAAAACAAAATGACCCTAAATCTATGGGATACTGTGAAAGCAGCCCTAAGAGGAAAATTCATAGCAATACAGGCCTACTTCAAGAAACAAGAAAAATCTAAAATAAATAATGTAAATTTACACCTAAGGGAACTGGAAAAAAAACCCCAGCAAACAAAGCCCTAAGTGAATGTAAGGAAGGAAATAATAAAGATACAGCAAAAATAAAAGAAATAGAAGTTAAAAAACAATACAAAAGATCAATGAAATCAAGAGCTGGTTCTTTGAAAAGATAAACAAAATTGATAAACCTTTAACCAGACTCATCAAGAAAAAAAGAGAAGACCCAAAAAAATAAAATCAGAAATGAAAGAGAACTGACACCTGACACTACAGAGATACAAAAAAAAAAAAAAAAAAAAAAGTTAAGAAAATACTATGAGCAATTACATGCCAACAAACGGGACAATCTGGAGGAAATGGATACATTTCTAGAAACATACAAGCTGCCAAGGTTGAATCAAGAAGACACAGAAAATTTGAACTGACCGATTACTACTAATAAAATCAAATCAGTAATCAACAAGTTCTCAACAGATAAAAGGCCTGAATCAGATGGCTTCACAGGTGAATTTTAGCAAACATTCAAAGAAGAATTAATACCTATTCTCAAACTATTTAAAAAATTCAAGAAGCGAGGAGGCTCCCAAACTCATTCTGTGAGGCCACCATTAATTACCCTGAATCCAAAACCAGATGAAGAACACGAGAAAACAAGAAAATGATAGGCCAATGTCACTGATAAATATAGTGCAAAAATCCCCAACAAAATGTTAGCAAGCCAAATTCAGCAATACTTTAAAAAGATCATATGTCATGATCAAATGGGATTTATTTCTGGGATGCAAGGTTGAGTTGGTATCCACAAATCAATTAATGTGATATACCATCTAAACAAAATGAAATATAAAAACGTTATGGTCATATCAGTTGGCACAGATTAAGTGCTTGTCAAAATCCAGTCTCCATTTATGATAAAAACTCTTAGCACAGTGGTAATAGAAGGAATGTATCTCAACATAATAAAGGCTATATATGACAAACCCACACAGCTAACATTTAACTCAATGTGGGCAAGCTAAAAGCATTCCCCTTAAGATCAGGAATAAGACAAGGAAGTCCACTTTCACCACCTTTATTCAATATAGTACTGGAAGTCCTAGCCACAGCTATCAAACAAGAAAAAGAAATAAAAGGCATTCAGATTGGAAAGGAAAAAGTAAAACTGTCATTATTTGCAGATGACATGATATTATATATAGGAAAGCCAAAGATTCCGTCAAGAAACTGTTAGAACTGATAAATAAATTCAGTAAAGTAGCAAGATACAAAATTAACATTCAGATATGGTAGCATTTTTATACACCAATAACAAGCTATCACAAAGAGCAATTAAGAAAACAATCCCATTTACAATAGCATCAATAAATAAATAAATAAAATGCCTGAGAATAAATTTAACCAAGGAAATAAAAGACCTATACTCAGAAAATTATATGACATTGATGAGAGAAATTAAAGCAGATACACATAAATGGAAGCATATAACATGTTCACAGATAGGAAGAATTAATGTAGTTAAAATATCCATATTACCCAAGCAATCTGAAGAGTCAATGCAATCACTATCAAAATAATAATGGCATTTTTCACAGAACTAGAACAAATCATAAAATTTATGTGGAACCATAAAAGACCCTGAATAGTCATGTCAATCTTGAGAAAGAAGAACAAACCTGGTGGTATCATACTACCTGACATCAAATTATACTAAATTATACTATAAGTCCATGGTAATCAAAGGAGCATGGTATTGGCATTAAAACATACACATAGATTAATAGAACAGTATAGAGAGTCTAGAAATAAATCCATGCCTATATGACCACTTAATCTATGACAAAGGAAGTAGAATATACATTGGGAGTAAAGACAGCTATTCAATAAATGGTGCTGGGAAAACTAGACAGATACATTAAAAAAGAAATGAAACTGGACCTTCTTACTCCATATATAAGGATAAACTCAAAGTGTATTAAAGACTTATATGTAAGACCTAAAACCATAAATCTCCTAGAAGAAAACAGGCAGTAAACTCTCAGACATTAGCTCTTAATAATATTTTTACTGATAGATCTCCTTAGGCAAGGGAAACGAGAAAAAAATAAACAAATGGAACTACATCAAAGTAAAAACTTTTTGCACAGCAAGAGACCATCAACAAAATGAAAAGTCATCCTACTGAATGGGAGAAGATACTAATATTTGCCAATGATACATCTGATAAGGGTTATGTTCAAAATCTATTAAAACTCATATAGCTCAGCACACACACAAAAAATTCAGTTAAAATATTGGCAGAGGACTTGAAGAGACATTTCTCCAAAGAGTACATATAGATGGCCAAGAGACATGAAAAAATCCTTAATGTCATTAATCATTAGAGAAATACAAATTAAAACCACAATAAGATATCACACCTCACACTTGTCAGAATGGCTGTCATCAGTAGATCAACAAACAAGCGTCGGGGAGGATGTGGAGAAAAGGGAACCCTTGGGCATTATTGGTGGAATTCTGTGGAAGTGTGTAGGTTCCTCCAAAAATTAAAAACAGAACTACTTTTTGAGCTAGCAATTCCACTCCTTGGTGTTTATTCAAAGAAATCCAAAACACTAATTTGGAAAGATACATGAACCCTTATGTTTACTGCAGCGTTATTGACAATGGCCAAGATATGGAAACAACCAAAATACCCATCAAGCAATGAAAAGAAATTGTGGTACATATACACAGTAAAATATTACTATATTACTCTGCCATAAAAAATAATGAAATATTATCCACCATTTGTGACAACATGGATAGACCTAGAGGGTATTATGCTAAGTGAAATAAGTCAGACTGAGAAAGACAAACACCATATGATCTCACTTATGTATGAAATCGAAAGAACAAAATAAAACAGAAACAGACCCATAGATACAGAGAACAAACTGCTGGTTACTAGATGGGAAGAGGTCGGGGAGCTGGATGAGAAAGGTGAAGGGATTAAGAAGTACAAATTAATAGTTACAGGAAAGTCATGATAAAGTAAAGTACAGTATGGGGAATATAGTCAATAATATTGTGAAAACTATGTATAGTGTCAGTGGGTACTAGATTTATCAGGGGATCATTTCATAAATTATATAAATGTCTAACCACTATTCTGTATACCTGAAATTAATGTAAAACAATATTGATGTCAACTGTAACTTTTAAAAATAGTTACAGGGATGTGTAGTGCAGCATGGGGAATACAGTCAATAATATTCTAATAACTATGTACAGTGTCGAGTGGGTAGTAGACTTGTTGGGGTTATCACTTTGTGAAGTTATGTAAATATCTGATCACTATGTTGTTCTGTACACCTGAAACTAATTTAGAAAATAAAATTCTCCTGTGATTGCAGGCAATTGATTGACAAAAAAAAGATAAACCAAATTTTAAAAGATATTTAGTGAGTCATGCATATTACTGTGGTTATTTTTTTCTCTTTCTTCAGTTTCTTATGTGTATATTGGGAAGTTTCTTAGTTCTTTTTATTTCTTATTTCATGTATTTATCATTAATCATACCCCAACTCTCAAAGTGATGCAAATCTCCTTTCTCTCTTTCTTTAAACCCATTGGACATTCTACCACTTTTTAAAATCATTTAAAGAAGTCTCTCCCAAAGTCTTCTGGCCTGCGGTAGAGTTGCCCGGATAGATTTTTGGACCTGCTGAACATTAATCATTAAAACTCTTCTTTCACTGTTCTCCTGAGGACTTTTTTGGCCTTTGTTTTCTGTTAGATACCCTTCTCCTAGATCAAATATTTTCAGATATTCTCACTTTATCATATCCTCTGTGTCCTTATTTTTTTCAATGACACTCCTAGCCAAAAGAAATAACGTAACAGTTGTCGATGTTAAGCAGTTAAGGCCCAACAAATTAACACTGGTATTTCCATTGGTATCTAACAAATGTCACTGTATCTCCTTTAGTGACTAAAATATTCCTTCGTACCTTGTGATTTTGCAGTATCTTTCCAGAGCATACGGGTACAGTTTGAAAAATGTGGTCCCAAATCCTCTTTTTCAGTCCTTTTTTTTTGGTGGCTCATGTCTTCTAGAAGCTTCCTGCAAAAGAGTATGTCAGCGGTAATTTTTTGAGATATTTCTCACTTAAAAATATCTCTCCTCTGCCCTGATACTTGACTGATGTTTTGGCTAAATATATATTTAAGCAAATCTGATACTATAAACACATTTTGGAGCTTTATTTATGTAAGCTCAATAAAGAGAGTGACTTTTTCTATATTGTTTTCAAATATCTGGCAGCTAGTGGGCAGATGGTGGTAAGAGAATGAATAAAAACACACTTATACAGGCCTAAGCCATATTCATCAATGACATACCAACATGATTAGGTCTGTCACTTTTTAAAAAATGACTACAAAATAATGATTGACTGTTTAGAAAACTGTAAAATCCAATGATCTAAGACTGTACTGATAAAATAGGTAACAACGCTTATACTTCACCAAATAAAATAAGAAAATTGGAAGAAATTTTATAGTTTTTAGCTGAATTATACCATGTAATTATATATTGTCACCCATCCTTAAATTAATAAAATATTGCTTCTGCTTTTAATGATGTTGTCAATAGTGCAGTCAGCTTGAGCTCAATAGGTAAGCTAGTTTATCATAACTTGAAAGCCATCCTATATTTATAGTATATTAAATGCACAAATCAATAATTCTGAGGCTGGAATAATACATCAATCCATAAAGGGAATTGCTTTTAATTTAGCCATTGATAAGTAAAAGTTTACTCAATATTTGTCTTCTAGGAAAGCTATTTTAATAATGATCCAATTGTCCTTTCTCAATAATAAAGTCAACCACTCAGGCAAATACGCCATATTCTAATCCCAGTGAAAATGAGTGTGTCCGAGTCCTGTTAGATCAGTGCTAATGAGGCGAGCTGCTGAGCCCTGAGCTCTTCCTGATTCCCACACCCTCCTAATACATTCCATTCCAAGGCAAACTGCAAGTACCAAAATTAAATGGGAGGTCTATCAAGGCAAAATCATCATTATTAAAATAAAACAATTTGAATCAGTAGCAACAGCTTGAAAATGAAGGGCAGGATATCATATGTTTATTCATTAACTTTGATTCTGTATCTTGAATTCTCATACTTTCAGGTTGGGAAGTATCCTATATTTTCTGTACTCAACTCTCCCTTCTATTTTTAGAAGTTGAGTTATAAGGTAATTTCTAATAGTTGTTCTATCACCATATCAACTTCAAAAGGAAAAAAGGAACTTTCTTTGACTTCCTTATTAACTCTTCAGTTTTGAAAACAACTATCTTCAGCCTCCATTGCACATCCCAACAACTTTCACCTCCCCTGTTTGAATATCCCCGTTCTTCACGTGCTGCTGTTTGTCTAGTCTTTGTTAGGGGTTGTTAAGTTAAGCTGAATACAATTCTTTAGACATGGTCTGACCCACTGAAAAAACAAGGATATTAACATCCTTACCCTATAGATGAATTACTCTACTGACACATTCAAAGATTGCCTTAGCTTTTGCTACAATATAGTACCACTGGTTCACACAAGCTGACTGTTGACTGAAACTCATAGAAGTTTCTAGTAGGTGCTTGTTATCATAGGCTACCCAGTCCGCCCTCCTCCCAATGTTTTTGGGAATGCAAGTACAAGACTTTGCATTTATGCGTGGGCATGTACTAACAGTAGTGCCACCAGGCAAATGTTCCTAAAAGACATCCATCCTTTTACTTCCTGGTGGAACTCTGTAATTACTCTCCATGGTTTCAGATGCAAGTTTTTATGACCCTATGTGTCTTAATGCAACCAATTTTGCATTTGATCCTGATGAACCATCAGAAAGAAGTTTCGGTAGTCTGCCATCCACATTTGACTTTCTGGTTTCAGGAAGAGACAAATGGGTTTTTCCATAAGCCTCCTTCCTTCTGCTTTTCTTTGTGCTGAGAAGCATTTTCCTCCTCTTCAGGAAGCATCGAATATCCCCTTTTATTTCTACCTGCTGCCAAGGCTGTGCTTTATTTCTAATTCTTTTATTCTTTCGAAGAAGCTTCTAAAATTTCTTTTTTGTAGACTACTTAAATTTCAGCATAGAAAGCTAGATATAGTTTTATAGCTACACTTGAAAGGTTCTGTTTCAAACTGTTTTGAAACAGGGAAGTATTATGTTACAGACTTGAAGTGTCACAGTAAAAGAAAAGTTGTTAACTGATGTATTCACACAGATAATGAAATAATCAATCTAAATAAACATCTTCAAAGGAGAGGTAAATAACTAAACTTTCTAGTCTCACTCAAAATAGATAGAATTTTTGTATTTATATTTGGAAATGCTTTGCATAAGTTCTAAGGAACAACTGAATTACTATTCTGTTTTCTGCTTTCAAGATGTTCACAATATATTTAGGGAGATATTTACACCTTCTGGAAATAATCAGATTAGAATATAATAATAATAAGCACCTTCACAGACATGATTTTATTTAATACTCTCACCAACCACATGATTTAAACTGATACGGTGTTATGAACTTTATTTTACAAATGAAGAATCTGTGACTAAGAGAAAAAAACGGGACACACCCAAGGCCACATAAGCCTGTAAATGGACAGAACCTGCTTCAGCCTCAAGTGTGCCAATTCCTAATCTATTGTTCTTTCCACTTTAGTTCTAACATAATCTCTGCCCCATCTCTCTCTCTTTTCCAAAATTAGGAAGAAAGTCTAATTAGGCAGTTTTTAATTTATTCCTTCAGTCAGTGTACTATATTGCTATTAAATTTCTTACAAGCTTCTCATTTTTATTATTTAATTCTTAAACATGAGTTAAGTACACAGCTATAAACAGAAATCTTGGTTGTAAAGCATATGCATTATAGATAATATCAGTCAGTGATTTGCTAGTAAGTGTTTAACAGTAGGTTCTTATGGAAAAGAAGGATACAAATTTGTGGTGTTTTGCTGTTTCCATGGTATAAATACTCCTATCATGGCTGATTTCAAGCTACTCTCAAGATATCATTGACTGTCTAATGTTTGTAGACTGGGACAATATGTGCACAGCCGCTCTCATGAGCTGCCATCAGCCTTCACTGACTATTCTTCCGTCTTGTTTAAATTAGTCACAAACTGGGCCATCTTCAATAGTTTTTATTTTTCCCTTGATGAACTTTATTGAGCAGTAATTTACATACAGTAAATTACATCCATTTAACATGTACAATTCATTGATTTTTGACAATTGTAGAGACCCATGAAACAACCCATTACACCAAAGCTGTATCACCTCCATTGTGCCCCATCGCAGGATACCCCTTACTCCATTCCTGGCAACCACTGATCTGCTTTTTGTGTCTACAGATCCATTTAAATTTTATGTAAATGGAAGTATACAGCAAGTAGTCTCCTGTGGCTAGCTTCTTTCTCTCAGGATTATTATTTTGAGAGTCATCCATGTTGTAATAGTTCATGTTGCTGAATGGTATTCTTTTGTATGGATATGACACAATTTGTCCATTTGTTTGTTGATGCATAGGTGAATTGTTGCTAGGTTTTAGCTATTGGAAATAAAGCTGTTATGAACAATAACATATATATACATACGTGTGTATATGTAAGTGTAAGTGTGTGTGTGTGTGTGTGTGTGTGTTTGTATATAATTTTTGTAGAGATCGGTGTTTTTATTTCTATTGGGTAAATACTATTTAAGAGGATAGTGGCTGGAACCTTTTTCCAAATTTGTGAAAAATTTCCAAACTGGTCATACCATTTAGGTTCCCACCAGTGGTCTCTCTTTTTAATTTTAGCTGTACAAAAAGACAGATAATAGTACCTCACTGTGGTTCTAATGTGTATTTCCCTGATGATTAATGATGTTGATCCTTTACCAATATGCTTATTGGCCATTCATATATATTCGTTCCTGAAGTGTCTTTTCAAAATGTTTGTTCATTTAAAAAAATAAACTTGTCTTACTGAGTTGTAAGAATTCTTTACAGATTTTGGATACTAATAGTAACATTTACTTTTCATTTTTCACAAAAAGGCAGATAAATATAACATGAAGTTTAAAATGAATTATGGAAAAAATAACAATCCATATATTCAATAGTACTTTTCTGGCATAATTATACACTTTTTTAAAATAAGCACAACAGTCCTGTGAGGGAAATAGGGTAGTTATAATTATCCTTACTTTTAGAATGGATAAACTGAGTCTCAGGTAGGCAGTAGAGCACTTTTTAAACTTATGGGCTTTGGAATTGGACCACCTAAGTTCAAATTGTTACTCACCATTTACTACACTTGAACAAGTAAATTGAGAATCTTTAAAACTCAATTTTCTCACAAATAAAATGTGAAGAATAATATGGTTTAAATCAAAGAGTCATTATAAGGACTAAATAAGATGTTTTAAAATAACAAGTTTGTACAAGCTACAATTAAAAGAATGTAAGTGCCATAGAAGCTATCCAAACAGATTGGCATTAGGAATTAAAGGCAAAGATGATGATACTCAGTTAAGGAGAGTGTGGTGATGGAATACAAGAGCCTTAAGCTTCTAGGAGTTGTTTTTATCACCAGAGAGGGGAATCTGTCTGAAAATACAGTCAAAATAAAGGAAAACAGTGTCAAAGAGTGTAGAGAGAGATTCCTACAGATATGTTTTGCACAACTGGATTTAGCTACCTCTAAATCTAGATCACCCCACCTGTCAATAAAGATTCACTACATATATCATCCTTGATTCAGTATTATTTGGAGAGCAGAAGGGCCATGAGAGAGCTATCCTGTGATGATGTGGTGCAGAAATGGGACACACAAGAGGGATATTGATGTGATCATAAAACAAAATCTGGTGAAAGCAGTATGTGATTAGTTTTTGACCAGATCTGACTTGTTTCTCCCTTGGCTGTTGGCACCCCAGCACACACATAAATCAATTGTTTAGTTAAACACAATGTGTACCTTGCACTCCAGCACATACAAGCATACTTCCTGCCAGGCTTGGGGTTTCCTGGGCCATGTTGTGTTGTGTTGTAAATCAATACTGTTGCCATTGCTTCTCAGAAAGGAAACCTTTCCCAATATCCATATTCATTATGTCCATGGAGATTTATATTGTTTACTGACAGACTGACTTATTTTGATCACCATCTGAAAGAATTGTGACTAACAGAGATGAAAACTCAGGCATGAAGCCAGAGGAAAGAGCAATGACATTAAGTGACGAATGTGTAAGAAATAGAAAGTCTGCCATTTTGGCTGGCACGCAGTGGATTAATAGGTAAGTAGCAAGAGTAGAAAGACTAGCTGAAGCAAAGGTATAGAGAGCCCCAGATGGCAGGCTGAGGTGCCTGGACGTCCCTCCTTACACACAGGAGAGTCAAAGGGTGAGCTTGAGCTCTGTTTGGAGCAGTGAGCCAGAGTAGCATGGCTTAATGGAGAGAAACAGACAAGAAGGAACCACACAGAAGACTCTGATATATATAATAGTCTATAAACAGTAAATAAGAAAAGCCTGACCCAGAGTCATAGCAGTAGAAATCAGTAGAAGAGGCATCTTAGGGGATGAAACCTATACATCTTGTGACATGTTTAGTTATTGGGAGGGTGCAGAAAGAATTAGAGGTGACACCTACGGTTGGACCAAGAATGAGGAGAGGCTCTGCTGCTGTTGTTCACAGAGCAAGACCTGCAAAGAGAGGAAGAAACAGGCTTTTTTTCGTGGTGGTGAGGCGGTGCAGGTAGGATGAGGAATAGTGGACCTTTCGAAGTTGAAGTTCAGAAGGTTACCCAAGTAGTAGGCACTTGAAAATAAGTACCTGGATCAAGAGAGAGAAAATGACCAGAAGAGAGATCATTGGACATGACAGGAATGAAGGCCACACTTTAAAAACAAATAAGGAATGTACTGTTGTAGGACAGGAGTGAGCCAACTGCTGCCCATCGGCCAAATTTGTTTTGCCACCTGTTCATTACCATTATTGAACTTTTTACTTTCAAATAATTGTAGATTCACATGTATTAAAAATAATACAAAGATCCCATGTAACCTTCAACAATTTCTTGCAATAGTAATATCTTACAGAACTCTAGCATAATATCATAGCCAAAATGTTGACATAGTAAGTCTACCAATCTTTTTCAGATCTCCTCAGTTTTCCTTGTATTATTCTCTGTGTGTATGTGTGTGTGTGTTTTTAGTTCTGTGATTTTATCACACTTGAGTTCATTTGTTCACCATCTTAGTCAAGATGCAGAAGTTTCTTCACCACAAACCTCTCTATGTTGTCCTTTTATAAACACACTAACCTTTCTACTTCCCCATCTCAAACCCTGGCAATGACTAATCTGTTCCCTATTTCTATAATTTTGTAATTTCAATCACATTATAGAAATGAAATTATACAGTATGTAACCTTTTAAGATTGGCCTTTTTTATTCAGCATTATTTTCTGAGATTTGTCCAAGTTTCATGTATCAAAATTTCATGTCTTTATTAGTAATATTCCATGGTATGGATATACCACAGTTTGTTTCACCTTTCACTTGTTAAAGGACATCTAGGTTGTTTTCAGCTTTTGATTATTATAAATAAAACATAAGCATTTGCATACTGGTTTTTATGTGAACATAAGTTTTCATTTTTCTACGTTAAATACCCAGGAGTACAATTGCTGGGTCATGTGGGAGTTGCATGTTTGCTTTTATGAGAAGCTATACAACCATTTTACATTCCTATCAGGAATGTATGAGTGATTCCCTTCTACCTGCTTTTGTAAATAATGTTTTATTGGACCACAACACACTCATATGTGTGTGTGTGTGTGTGTGTGTGTGTGTGTGTCTGCTTTCATCATATAATGACAGAGTTGAATCATTGTGAAAGATACCATTCGGTCCACAAATAAATGAATATTTACTATGTGACCCCTTACAGAAAGAGTTTTCTAACTTCTTTAGGAATTGGTGTCTGCCTTGCTGGGAAAGTGGACCGGGGCTCAGAAGTTTGGGCCAGGTGTGGTTGTTCTACAGCAGCAGAGTAAAGCTCGGAGGCCTGCGGTCTGAGTTTCAGGCAGGGTAGTCTGTGGCTACTGAAAGCAAAGAGGGCTCTTGTTCTTAACCTTGTTTTGGATAGATTGCTTTGAGAGAAATTCTGAAAGCATGTCTATAGAATAGGGGAAATCCAGGGTTGAATGGGAGAAATGGATGGGGGTGAGGGGCTACCTAGAAAAATCTTCTGAGGCAACAGGATACAGTGAGAGGAAGTTATTGATGAAGTGCTATAAACACAGATGAGGTGGGAGTTGGTAAAGATTATCAGCTGAGACCAAGTGGAGTTATCACATTTCTTAAGTTCTAGTGTCAGTTATTGAAAGCACAAGACTTTAAGTGAAAAAGTGGTTGAAAGTTTCAGAAATCAATTGTAAAATGCAACCAACTCAATCTTGAAACATTAGAAAAATGTATGTCTGAGAATGGAAGAAATGTATAATAGGTGTGTATAGGTATAGTAGAGTATTAAGACTAGAGAGGTATGATGGCCACCATCATGTAATATTGAAGTCCTGGAGGATGATTTAATGGATAGGCTAGAAAAGAAGATTTGGAACAAATGTTGAAATCTTGAGAAATTTGATTATATTGACAATCTTATCAGTCACCAAGTATTACATTTCCAGGAAGTTACAGTTAAGTTTCTTTCACATTGGATTGTTTCCCCTAACACTTTTATAAATGATATGTTACTAGCTTCATTTTATAGACATGTATAAAGTGGACAGAAGCTTCCAGGGATTTGCCTAAAGTCAAGACAATGGCGGAAGTGGCAAAACTGATATGTAAATTCAAGCAAGCACAACTGCCTGCCAGAATGCCCTAGAACTGCAGGCAAAGATGACTGAGATGGAGAGTATCCCATATGGATAACATGGACTTCGCTTTACTTACCTTTATGAAAAAATAGTTTTCATTTGAATGGCCTGGTAGAGGTAGCAATAAATAAATAACAACAACACATGCCTCCAATTCCACCCATCCCCTGTGTTTCATGGATATCATTGTAAAAATACAGAGGGCACTATCATCAAGGAAAAGCTAGGAGTTAGGAGACCAGGTGAAAAGGTATGAGTGAAAGCGAGAGAGCCTACAGATATAGCAAATCTGTTCCCAATCACATAGGGTCTGCTGAGGTCCGTGCAAGGGGCACAGTACAGGTAGACAGGAGTAGAATGGGCCTTGAGAATATTGAGCTACTCCAGATGAAAATCCCACATCCCCAACTGTATGTTTCCTCTGCTCTTGTATCCTGGCTTACGCTGTATTTCCATCAGGCTTCGGTTCCAAGCTGCTCCATTCCCGATCAGCTCTGCAGCCACACACAGGGCCTCAAAAGCCCATATTACTTTACGATTTTTGTTAGACCGTATTAGCTTGCCTAAGCAACCTTGATGTCAGTTTCCCTGCGTACATTCACGTGTTGAAGAGTATCCACTCAATGTCTATGTCCTATAGCGTTAGAACAATACCATTATGCTCTTTTCATTCATCTCCATCTACTCTAGAATCTTTCAATTCATAGTTACTTTGAGGAAATATCTGTGTACTATTTTGCTACTTTGTGTATGTTCTTGCCACAACCAAACCTGATTTCTTTATAAGCCTCTCACAATTTTGTTTTCAGGACTTCAGCTCATGGGTTGTATCATCTGTGTGGTAACACTAGGTGGCCCAGGAAAGACAAAGGAGCAGAGAACAAAGAAGAACATTCATCTATAAGCAATTAAATAGGACACTTAAGAGCTAACATGGCAACTGAAAAATCTCCAAAGGGCTTACAGGCCTACTTAAAAGGACATCAGATAAATGTGGCAGATGGCCAAATACTAGGAACTGAGCAGGCAATTTGGTTGTTTCTGTCCCACTCTTATTCATTCAACAGATTTCAAAAAACATATGAATAATTCAGTCTCAAGACACTGGCTGTGATCTAATTCACTGGGGCTGTCTGCAAAACAAAAGAGAAATGAAATCAGTGGGATTTGGGAATCCTAGCCAGGTTAAAACAAAATGACACATTTGTTTGATTTCCCCCCTTGTTTTCCCTAGTAGTACCTGTGCTAGTTAAACAGATCTTGAACTACCTTGGAAATGAAAAGAAGATAGTGGCAACAGAAGAATGATGGTGGTTCTCAGTGTACTCACAACACTTACTGTTACTTTAACTGAAACCACTGACTTTGATCTTTGGAGCATGATTAATAGATGTGGTAATCCCAATTCTAATATTAGGTAAAAGACAAGAAAGTAGAGGGGCACATGTGTACCCTGAAAAAGAAGCTTATGTAAAAGCAGCCAATGTTTCTCCTTCCTTCCTTCCTTCATTCTACATGTGTGTTCAGAGAGAAGTAGGCATTCTAAGAATTTTCTAATAAGAATTTGTGTTGCCATTTCCCAATGTTAAGCCTACCTGTAAACTCATGAAAATGAGGCTATTAGAAGAGACATTTATTTTGAACTGGGAGGAAACAAGCAAAAGAAAAGATTGAGTGACCCAGTTTTAAGCTTCACCTAATCTGCTATGAAAATAATTAAGAAGATAAAACTACAATTTAAGAACCAATAAGCAAATGACACTGGCTGACAGGTTATTAAAAAAGCAATTTTTAGATGCAAAAGGGAATATAGTTAGATTATATAACAGTTTCAATATTATTGTGTACTTTCTTTTAAGTTTCTCAGAATTTATTACCCACATAAATTATAAATAATTTAATTTTGATTACTTAAAATTTCCTAGGTAAATTGAATCAGCTATACAAATTCATTAAACTTTTGAAATAGTTTATTGATAGTCACCAGTATGAAGAATAAAATAGAAAAACATTCTCTTATATTTAAAGTAGAAGACTCTGAGCCTCAACCCCATTTTGCTGGGCTTCTTAGTAGACTCTCAAGGTATTAAAAGGGCTTGAGAATCAGCCCTTCACGTAGCTAGCGTGCAGCTCCCTGCCTGGAGAGCAGCAACTGGATAAGCCCTAATGAAGCTATTTTCAAGACAAAAGAATGACTGACACTTTCAGTGTTCCTCTTGAATTTTCTGTGGGCCAGTAGCATTTTGTGTCAAGCACCACCTTTCCATTACCACTATAAACATCCCCACGAACTATAGGGGCACCCAGCATTTGGCCTCAAAGGTAATATTTAAATCCATCAATGTTTCCCTGACTATTTAGCATTTATACATTTTATAAAACTACCAATACTAGGTTAGTATCCTACACAGGCGGAGTATTCTACATACAAATAGGAAAATGTTGAAGGATTCAGTATAATTTATTGGTAAGAAAATACATGATGTTGCAGAAGTTTTCCAGGAAAATAAAAGGCTTAAAAACAACTTCCTCCGGAATGTCCTGCAAACAAAGATACATACTTGTAACCGCATTCACACCAGGCCTGATTTCTTTCAGTAGGGAAAGCTCAGGAACTGAGCAATGCCCGTTGCATTCTACAACAGCACACAGAAATCTATCCTGACTATCAGATTCCAGGAATTGGATCCCTCCTTGCTGGTGTGAGGGCTTCTAAACTGTGTGATTAGGAAGCAGCAGTCTCTCCTCTGGTGTGATCCAAGGCAGAGTTATAAGCCTTCAAATTGCAGCCATGTGACTTGACATTATGACTTTGCCAGTGACTTTAGAAAATGGTTTTGTCATATGACTGACAAGCTAGTAGGAAGATGGCACCATGACAGCACCAGCCCTACCCTGGCATAAGGTGGAAACCAGTTTAGGAGACCTGATTCCAAGTATATTTGTCAACCAGGAACCTTAGGCTATACCTAGTTTCCACTGAACTTTGAGAAAATTCACCTCACTTTCAGAGAGGTCATCCTGCAGGCAGTCTTAGACAACTCAGCTCTTAATACTCAGTCTACCTCCCAACATTGGCTTCTAACCATGTGACATGCTTCATTATTTTAACAACTTGTACCATTTCAGCTTGTACTCATTTTTGATGAGAGGCAATGCAACTCATTGATGTAATTATGGGGACTCTAGAAGATGGTCAGTATTGACCAGGTGACTAATCCCAAGGCATAGATCATGTTTCCCAAAACAGACAGGCACTGCTACTTGTAAAAATGTCGTAGGAGGAGTACATTGTCAAGTCCAGAGAGAGTAAAAAGACTGGCATCCTTGGCTGTGGCTGAAAGGTCAAGCAAAGGTCAGTCAGGGCTTCTAAGCCTTTTCCATGTCTCAGAAATGAACCGGTGTCATCTTAACAGGAGGAATAACTGTGCTGTATGCCTTGCTTAGCCTCTTAAGGACCCATTGCTGACCATCATTTTCACTGGCCTATACTGGTAGTATATGTTGACAGAGTTCAGCAAGAGGGCAAGAGGACTGAGAGCTGGGTAGTTCCATTAGCAGACACTAAAATGGCTGTTATCTCTCCCCCATCACTTCTAGTACTGGATGGCAAGACCATCATCATGTCACATTAGCTGAGGACGCCCATTCTGTGGGAGAAGCACAATCTTATATTTTCTAGTGTTATACCACCAAACTGAATAGGAAACAGAGTTGTCCACCCAGTATAGAAATTGTATGTGGAGGCATCTGCAATTGGATGGCCTGTGTCTCTGCATCAGTCTCTGAGTCACTCAATGACTCCAGAATGTCAAGTAAGTGGTCAGCCAGTATCTCTCTCAGGGATTCTCTTTGGGAGCCCTCTTTATCCTCGTCTTATAAATGGTCTCCACACTTCCATAGTATTCCTTCTATCTTATACCAACTAGTCAGTCCTTCAGTGAACATCTGGGGGGTTCATCTCTTATTTTCTGTGTTCGCGTTCATCTCATTTTCTCTGTGTGTGTGTTTGTATATGTGTGTGCATGTGTGAATGCGTGGTTTATCAGGGGCATGGTTCAATATTTACCTTAACAAAGCGACTCTCTCTAACGCCTTTATTCACAATCTAGGAATTCAATACAGGTTTTCATATTCCCTGTAAATCTCCTATTTCTCAGGACTTCACCAACTGGTTTCCATGAACAGTGATTGGCCATCCTAATAGCCAGCCATTAGCTGACCAAAGTAGATACCTTAAGATTTATCCTGTCTGCAAGGGGGACTTTGATCTCTAATCCTTTTATTTACATTAGAAGTTCATGGTCAGACGCCTATTGTAACAGAAACAAGGGCTAATAGCCAAGGAGCACATTCACAAAGCCTGCTGTAGCAGTGTCTGGATAAAGTCCAAGGAAACGAGAAAAGTATCAGCTATGTAAGCCCCTATTGCCTATTACATACTGGGTCTGTCTGGGCACAGAGATCTAACAAGACTGAGCATCGGACTCTGGGCACAAGATCCTAACACTTGGGCTATGAGCTTTTAAGTTGTATGGGGAAAAAAAAAAAAAAGCACCACCCCATGCTGGTGTGAAGAGGGACCAGGATATGATAATCACATAACCCAGTAAAATCATGTCTTTGACCATCTCCTGCCAGCTCAACTTTCATGGCTGAGAGTGAAAAGCAGCCCCTCTCCTGGCATAATCAAGGAAACAGTCTCTTGCAGTTGCATTTGTATGACATGGCAAGCAGGTAGCAGAATTTATTACATCAGTTTTCATGGTTGAGGAAGCACCAGTCTTATTTTTCAATATTGTCAGAAGTGGACTAGGGTCTAGACCACCACTGATTGCCATAAGCACTGGGCTATACTCAGTTTCTATGGAATTTGATGAGGTCAGCTTGCAAGGGATTAGTCTTAAATAAATTAACCCTTACCTTTCAGAAGATTTAAGGCAGAAATTGCAAATGTCTTCAGAGTTCAACCAAGTTACTTAAGTGAATAAAATGAAGTACATTATGAGATGGTAAGCACTATGGTGAACTAGACAGGAACCACCCAGATGAAGAAGTCATTGCCCCGGAATAATCTTTGTTGCCCTATGGGAATGTGGACCTGGTACTGTCAGATTTTCCTTGTTATCAAGAAAACAAGGAAAATGACAAATAGGGAGTTTTACATGAGGTGTGATTTCTTTTTATAACGAAATCCACCTTCAGGCTGGCTTGAGTTTTTGGGTCACTAGTGTTCAACCTCTAATAGCATGCAGCTTATAAAGTTCCAAAACACCTAAACAAGGGAGTAAAAGTAAAGAGAATGCAGACCAACTCTTATTTCAATTCCTCCATACTTCTCTCCCCTTAAGGTATTGCTTGGGAAAGCACTCTGGTATTCTATTGAGTAGCCTCTTTGTAAAGCCTAATCAGCATCTACTAACCCTGTAAATCTGTCTGTTTCTTTGAGAAATAAGTTTATATCTGCTTGGAAGACTGAGTGCATTTTACTGCTGCCAAGATTCCCTATGATATTGGAAGGATATTATTTGTTGCCTTCTTGTTGTTTTGCAGGTTGTTTTTATGCTACCATAAACATGAATGTGGGACAAACGAACTTGTTTAGATAAAGTATAGCTCTCTGAAGCGAAATCTGGAGTGTTATTCCAACATACCATAAATAATGCCATTTCATCCTTGAGATGGAAGAAGAGGGTGTGGTGGTGGGCGTGCTTGAGTGGCAGCTCAATCTCTTCTCATCAGTTTATCAGTTTCTTGTGGGTTATCTCAGGGAGAAAGCAGAATGATTTTGAAGAAAAACTCGGTCTCAAAATTTAACTAGAGGTTTTGAAGTGTGCAATTACTTGCCAACTCGTCAGTAATATAGTTTTAATTTTTAATTATGCTAAATAAGAGAGAATATAAGATAGAACTGGAACAGGAGAACAAAAAGTGCAAGGTTCTTTAAAGAAAATGAGTAGTAGAAAAATGAGTAAAATCAGATGGAGATAGGAATTCAGGGATCATTACCTTGAAGCAAGAGGTGTTACGAATTCAGGAATCATTACCTTGAAGTAGAAAAAAGGAGGAGGAAAGAGTAGAGAAAAAGAAAACCTGAAATTTCTGTCTACTCTAAAACACTGACAAACTGTCCAGTTAAGAATGTGTCCCACCCATCTACAGGGCTATAAAAACGTCCATTTCAGAGATGGGAGAAGGAGATGGGGAGGGTGGGGGTAGGTTCATAATTGGAGTTTATGGTCTTTTCTTCCTGGGCAGTGAATGAACTTTAGCCAGGTGAAGCTAAATTACTTAATTGTTCACGTCATCAACAATAATATCTTGGGGCCTTCCAGGTTCCCACACAATGCTTGGCACTCAAAGTTAAAACAAAACAACAAAAATAAAAACAGGCAAGCAAAAGGTATATGGTATATTCTCTGTCTCCAGGGGGTTTGTAAGCTACTTGTATAAAGTGATGTCTTTACTAATAAGACGCAAGAGAATGAACATAAATTGCATGTGCGTGGTCAGCTATGGCTTTTACCCTGAGTTATAATCGCCTTACTGTGTTGATGAACCTTGTCAGCTACAGTAGGACATATATGTGTGTGGTGGCGGTGTGAGGGGTGGGTACTTGGGAAGGGGAATATTTAAATTAGGTAAATTGAAAAAAACTATGGAGAAGAAAATTTGTGGGTTTGGGTTGTTATTTTTGGTCTAATAGAGTAGCAGTCTCTCACTTTAATTCTTTCAAAAACTATGGAAATAGATGAGCAGCAACTCATTGCGTAAATATGAGCGGCATGAGAGGAAAAGTGTGTGAACAAGCAGTTCATTTACAAAACCAGGAAACTGTGATGGTCCAGGGTGACCAGGTTTGTGAAAGATAGTGTGATCTGGGTGGACAGTGACCAAAACAGAGCATATGAGATGACCTGAGCTCTATTGCTAGGGAAGATGATACAGACCCGACATGAGAACAAACAGGGAAAATAAACTGCCACACTGCTGCACTGTGAATGGACATCCAGGAAGCAAAAATACGGAAAACGGAAGTCGGAAGTGCAATGGACGTGACCCAGACTGTTTCTCATTAGAATGAGAAAAGCTTTGCCCGAGGCCGCCGGAATGGCGTCGAGTAGGAGCGGCGCAGGCACGCTGCGCGGGCGCACGTGGGCCTAAGCCGGACACCCAAGCGGAGGCGTAGGAGGAAGCAGACTACAGACCGGCCCGCCCCGGCCCACAGCTCTTCTCCAGTCATTTCTTTGTGCCGCACGTCCGCGCCTTCTCACGCCGGGCATTCTCCTTTCGAAGGGCTTGTGGCGTCCTTTGTATTTAGGGTTGTAGTTCCCGACCTCCGCCTGGGTCCCGGGCCTGCGCCTCGCGTTGCCTTCTGAGCGCGGCGTTGCACGGGGCGGCTGTGGGACGCGCGTGCCTGCAGGCGGGTCCGGCCGCCAGCCAATCCGGCAAGGACAGCCTGAAGGGCTTCCGATGCTGATGGTGTGCGTCCACCAACGGCGGGATCTTCACGGGCCCCCACGGTCACTAGGTAAAATGCCCCTCAGACACAGCGAGTTTATTAACCCTTACCGTCACCGGGCTCAGGTCCGGCTCTTGCTGCCTCCTGAGCCAGTAATGGAGACAAGGTTTATGGAAAGAAAAGCAGGTTTATTCCAAATGCCAGCGTTCCGGGAGCATGGCAGACTCCGGTCCCACAGGCCGTCTCATCTCAGGATAGTCGGAGAGTTTTCCAGGCACCTAAAGAGAGGCAGAACAAAGGGGAAAGTCGGGGGCGGGGGTGGGCCGCGGGGGTCTTGGGCGAAGAGGTTTGAAGAGGGAAATCTCTGGTTGTGACAAAACGCTGTCAGATGCAATAACTTCAAGTCGATGTGAACAGATTTACAGTAGCCTGTAATCTTGAGAAAACAAATGTTAGGGGTAGTTGTCCTGTAAATTAGGGAGGGAGGCATACAGCCTTAAGTAAACAGAGCCATTGAAACTAGAATGCACACAGTCATTAAAGCTGGCAAGAGGAAAGGGGAGCGGAGAAAAGAAAAATTTTAAAGTCCAAAGCTAAATTCCGTTGTTAAATCTAATTACACTAGGGCATCCAGGGGAATACGGTATCCCCCGGATTACATGCTGGGCCTTTCAGGGGTACCCCAAAATAATCAGTAACGGTGAATAAACAAGTAAAGTAAACCAGTGGAAAACTTTAGTTATGGAACAATGAATGTTAAGTTTGAATCACCGTTAATGGAGACACTTCAAAATTAGATCACATGAGCAAACGATGATGGGTGAGGACTTGGCTATGAACCCTTCCCCCAAGCCCCTCTTCTACCAGTCATTACACACACTTTCAGAACAATCCATTTAGGAGGTTTCTAGAACTTCCCCAAACATATAAATACATCAGTAGCCAGGTTGATCAGTCTAATTATTGACTGAGTAAGAGAGGGTTGTCTTTAATCATGATTCTTTTCAAGTAGTTTTTTAATTTAATGTTTAAATACTTGATCATCATTATCAACATTTAACTGTTACAAATATTGTAAAATTAAATCTGTGGTTTGTAATTTTATTCTAGTGATTTTTCTTTCCTAATTTATGACCTCATTTCCACTGTTTTACATTAAGATTGGCACTGAACAAAACTGTCAGTATTTTAAAAACAGCTGTTTTAAAATCAAGGGTAGAATTTATAGAAAAAGGGTGGGAACCATTCCACTAGAGGGTTAAATCTCAAACTAGAAGATACAGTGTCACCCGTATTACTTCCTCTGCTGAGATAAGCATAATGTGAGGATGTTGTGGTGGTGGTGGGTGGGTGGGAGGACTTACCTAGTAGAGGTCCGTGAATCATACTGCAAATTGGAAAGGTTGAGCCTGTGTTAATGTTTTTAAAACTTCCTTCTTTGAGCCACACACCATGAAATAAAACATTTTGGTAAAATTCCACAAACAAAATGTGCATGTTTGCCTGTTTCCAGTAACGTAGCCAATGAACCCCACAGGAACCCGCACCCCAACCCCCACCCCACCCCTTAAGGACTGAAAGCACCAGGGCATTGATCCAGTTCTTAGCTATAAGATCACTAGCAAATTCCTGCTAGTTGGCAAATATAATTTTGGAGCTATGTCTATAATAACCTGGAATGTTATGAGATTTAGTAGGATGGTATGCACTTGTACATTGTAGTATGCTTTTCTTGTTTTAAAATAATGTCTTTATTCCTCAACTCCCAAATAAGAAACACTTTAGAGTAGAAACTACAGGAACTCATGAAGAGTCAATATACAATTCAGTCATTATAATGTTAACTAAAACCTCTGAGTCTTAGAAAGAACAGTTTATAAAACTGATGTCTCTAGATATTATCTTTGATTAAAACTACTTCTATTTATCAGGTAAAAGATGAGTAGCTGGGCTAGAGCAGGGAGAATTTTTAAGTGTTTGTGTGTGACTATGAATTAACTATTACAGTGTTACTCTGGGCAGTCAAAACTGGTCACTAGCAAATCCTGAAATCCTTGGCTGTCCTTCAGGGGGTTCAGAACAGGATTAAAATACCAAGAGCTGTCAGTGACAAGACCGAAGTAATGTGGTTAAAACCAGGTGACTCATGCGAACTGGGGTTAGCTGCCTGAGGATTCCAACATTAACAGGATTCAAGCTTGGATTCAAGGGAGAATGAAGAAGATAATTCAGTAATGAGACCATCTTGAGCTGAAAGAAAATTCAGGTACAGAAACTTATTTTTTAATAAGCATTGCAGAACCATCAGTGCAGTTTCCTGAGGCTGCCCTTGGACCTGGCTTGCGGGAGCATTATTTTGGGGAGGGCTGTGGGCCTCTTAAAACTCCCGTCCTTCTCCACTAAGTACACAACTGCATTAACACACAGCTCTTCTTCAGAGGAGCCTCTTCACCCATCATGTCCTTCAAAGATGACCATAACTCATTCATGCATTTGGGTCACTCCATTACATGGAATTATAAAATAGCACAAATTTTAGTAAAATTATTATCTATTTAAACCATAATGTTTGGTAAGAGACCTGGTTTGGCAGTACTGCTTCTCTCCGCCCAATCAGCCTCGATTTGCTACCTCACATACCTTTTAAAACGTCACACAGAAAGTTTGCTAAGCACATCCACAGTGCCAAAATATTAAGAATGCTTTCCATAATTAAAAGGAGACTATTGTTTTAAAATACTTTACACAGACATTAATATGCTTGCTACCACTACAAAAATATTAGCTCATGTTGTAAGGAAAATAAGCAAAGGCACTTTTGGATTGGAGACAGGCAAACTCCCAAAATAGACTGACCAGAGACAAGATTCGTCTAGGCTTGGACAGAACACTTAGCCCAGTCTCCTTTCCTCATTTGATCCGCAACTCCAAGTTTGACATCTCTTAGCAAGTGGCTGTCATCAACTTGCAGACCTGTTAAGCAGTGCTCAATACAACTCTTAAATAAAGCATTTAGAGGTTTTGGGTTTCTTTCTTTTTTTTTTTTTCCTTCAATTGCTCTGTATCAGAAATTAGCTCATCCACACATTTTTCCACTTAAGTAGTCATTGCCTGGCATCTAATTGTTTCAGGTGTGTGTGTGTGTGTCTAAACTCCCTGTGGCATCATATAGTGTTTGCTGGCATGATCCACTTCTTAATCCTCTCCCATTCACCAACAATAGCAAAGGGGAATAGCAGTGATAGAGCATGGATAGTGGATGTTGGAGCCAGGCATCAAGGGTCTGGGTTTGAATCTTGGCTCCACCTGTTTCTAGGTTTGTTACCTTGAGAAGTTATTCACCTTCAGTTTTCTCAGTTGTTGTGATGAGTAAATTATTTAGCTTTAATGTCTGACACTGCTAGGGTGAAATGAACAAGACACTTGCGTTAGACACAAAATTTAAGGGGACACCAAAAACCTCAGTAATCAAGATAAATAATATTTTAATGTTTTAAAAACTCAAAAGGCCAGTGGTCATTAACTTATTTACTTGAGTCTACAGTGAGTTTCAGGATCTACAGTGTTTTCAGGGTCTGAAGGACAAGAACCTGACTTGGGCATTTATAACTACCTTGCAAAGCATAGACATTTATCAGCCTTGAAAAAGCATTGGTAGCTACTAAAAAATCACCACCCCCACCCCCCAATTTTTAATCAGTCATTCCATGTAGTCTTCAGCTGTATGTGGGATCACTGGGGGTGCTCAGACATACTATGAGTTACACTTTAGAATCCTCTTTAAATTAGTGCACACAGATAAATCCTAGACTATTCCCTTACTGTGGTGATTTGCTTTCCATATTTGTAAATGAAAGCACATAGAATTCTACCCTGCCAAATTTTCTTATCTTTTTCCCAAGTCAGTGTTAAATCATAGACAATGTCTATGATCTCTGAACACATATCAGGCATCCTGAATCATCGATGGGCAATAGCATATCAGTGAGTTATCTCATTGCTTGGTGAGTTCTGAAAGTGTAGCTACTTAGAAGATAAGAATGCCCCACCCACCACCCTCCTCCTCCCCAAGGCAAACTGCCTTTTCCCCTCTCCCTCCTTCAAGGAAAATTAAATGAAGACAGCTAACGAGCAGTTTTATTTTCTTTCAGCAAAGGTCAGCAATCCCACCGCAGCAAATTAATCCCAATTAGTAATGATATTTTGTCTTGATAAATGATGACACATTTGATTTACTATGTTTCCAAGATGCAGGCGGCAAATGTTAATGATTTGGTTTGCTGGGAATTTATATTCTTGCTCATTTCCCATTTGCTGATCAGTTGCGGCTGGTGAAGACTTGGCTGCTTCAACTAATGAACTGAGAGCCTCACAGGAATAATGGTGTGTTCTGCAGGCCTCTTTTTTTTTTTTTAATGCCATTTGTAGAAATGCAGGTTCCTCTCAGAAAATATCTCTTGCAGCCAGGAAGAAGCGATTATGATAATATCAATGTCACTTGTAATTTGTATTTCATTTGTTTATAACATAAATAAATGAAGCTTTCTGTAGAGAACAAAACTAACCAGCAAATTCAGCATTTGCTTGTGTGTGCGTGTGCGCATGTGTGTGTGTGTGTGCATGTGTGGTGGAAAGAGAATTCATGAATAGAAACATACCTAGTCTCTCCTCATTTCCTTAAAATATTCTGATAGCAGTGATATGGTTTACATAATGATTTATCTTCCCAGCTGGTATGGTTTTAAATTAGACGATGAATATGTTTTCTTGAGGTCTTCATAGCTGAACGTGTCATTCTTTTGTTTGCAATAAATGCGGACGTAAGTTAAATGTTCTCTCTTTTTACCCCCTGGCTCTCACTGCTATTATCATTCAGTACTCAGGAGAGTTCCAGAAGCACTTTGACTCCTCACAAAGGCTGCCAGGGCTGTCCCCTGAGGCTGTGCAAGTCAAGCTATAGGCGATTCTGGGACAAGCACCTGCCTTCTAAGCATTACCAAAGATACAAGCCAATAGGAAGCCCTGGGGAATGTTGGTTCCCCACCTCGGAAAGGCTGCTGCGCCTTTCACACATCAGACATAATCTTTGCTATAGAAAACTGCTGTGATTGGCTGCCCTGCCAGGCAGGCTGGTCTCCTAGTTGTTTACATGACACTGTGAGAATGAAATACGAGGGATCATTACCCATCCTCATTTAAGAGCTGGAAATGTTAGAAGTCCTATTAGAATCTCCTTAAGGGGAGTGAATGTTTTCCTCTGATTCTTAATCATTGTTCTTAGTACCAACTAATATAAAATCAATAAACTTCACTTTTCTTGCTTAAAGGGACACTTTTTTATTATGGTAAATAACTGTATCCACATCATGTGTCTTTCATTCTCCTTTCCTACCCTGAGGCTTCTATTTCACCACTGTATCCCTGACCTAATTGGTTTTTCAATCTGGGATGAAGTTAACAATCTTTGCTGTCTCTGCAATACAAATGATTGGTGACATTTACTGTGGTTTCAAAGCCTAATGATTTGGACTGGTGCAGAGAGAGGTAGTCACAAGATTTTTTTTTTTCTGCCAGAAAAGTTGCGTATTTCAGTAAGGTAGCCTGCTCTTCAGGTAGAGATGAGAATTTTTTTTCTTATTGTCCCCATAGTATCCAGTAGAGCAGATGGAATTAAATATGCAAACATTTTATAAGAGGAAATGCCTGTGTGAAAAGAAATAGGAAAGGAGTCAGGATATGAGCACCCTAGGTTATGCTGACGCCAGTGTGTTCCAGTTGCTCTCACAGACAATGCAATGGAGGACTGACTTGTCTCCTCCAGCTTCCTAGCTGTGCCTAAGTGTCCCCTTTTCAGTGAGAATGCCACATTCTAAAGGATAAGACCAAAGAGGGGATTGGGGATTGAAAAGAATAATAATCCTTTAAATCCTTAACCCTAGGTTTGGGATATAATGTTATATTTTACCAAGGCACTTTCATATACATTATTTATTGCTTTTGACTCTGACAACAAAAGATGAAGTATTATTCATATGAATAATACTGTATAACCTGAATTAACCCATGAAAGAAACATCAAAAACCCAACTGAGGGACATTTTACAAAACAACTGGTCTGTACTCCTCCAGGATATTAAGGTTATGGAAGACAAGGACTGAGACAGCCTGTCCAGATGAAAAGAGACTTACAAAACTTGACAGCTTAATACGACATGGGATCCTGGATTGGGTCTTACACCACCGCCCCCCCGCCCCCCCCCCCCAAAAAAAAGTTTTTCCTTTAAATGGCCTTTTAGAGTAATTGGCAAAATCTGGACTTCTCTTAGGTTAAATAATTAATTCACTCTATTTAAGGTTGTGTATGCCAAAGGATGCCCTTGTTTAAAGGAAATACACACTGAATTCTTTGGAGATAAAGGGGCATCACATCTGTAACCGGCTCTCAGATGGTTCAGAAAAAAGTTGCATACACATACAAACACAGAATGATAGAGTAAATGTGATTTAGTAAAAGCTACTGCTTGGGAAATCTGGTTAAACTTGCAGTGGTTCTCAGCCTTCCTAATGCTGCGACCCTTTAATACAGTTCCTCATGTGGTGGTGACCCCCATAACATTATTTTCGTTGCTACTTCATAACTATAATGTTGCTACTGTTATGAATCGTCATGTAAATATCTGATATGTGTTTTCCGATGGTCTTAGGTGACCCCTGTGAAAGGGTCGTTCAACCCCCAAAGGGGTCGTGACCCACAGGTTGAGAACTGCTGGGTTAAAGGGTATACAGTATATATATGGTCATTCTTTGTATGGGATGCATATAAAAAGAGCTAAAATTAACTTTTTGTTTTGTTGAAAATATTGTTTAGTACCTATGTAATTTTTTATTATCTTTCTCCCTTCTTCTGCCCACATTTTTCAGGCTGCAGCCCAGGCAACAGGATGTAAAATATGATATAGATATGAGCCCACTGTATCAGTGTGATAGACATGCATGTCCAAACAGATTTTGCTTGGCTGCACTGGCTGGGAGGTGCATCCCAGCACAATGAGTTCTGTGTCTTGATTCATTACCACTGGCCTTGGAGACCTCTGTGGGAGGCTCTTTATTCCCTGATCCTTTTGTATGACGATAGTTGTGCTATTCTTCAAGTAAGCCACATAAAGCCTAAAGAAACCTTACTTGAACTATATGATTTGAGATTGTATGATTTTTAGTCAAACTTATGAAGAGTGGGAAAGCAAATATCAATGAAAAGTAAGAATTCCATCCACTATGTTTACTTAAATACACTAAAGAGGAATTAAATCTGTCTGGATTTTGCATATATGTAGGTTAAGAGGAGGGAATGGGGAAGAAAAGCTGTTAAAGAAAAAGGTTTTATCTGTGTAGAAATTGGATCCCAAAATTATGTTTACAGAAACTACAGCTAGATACACAAAGGTTGTGTGAAAATGCTATTTCTAAATATAGCCTTAATCATATTAACATGAAAAAGAAATGACATAAAAAGTGATGAAATCAAAATAAGGCCATTTATGCCATGAAGAAACTTGAGCTATAATGATTTCTCAAACAGATGTTATAAAGAAAAAAAATTTTTTAAAAAATTGCATAAATTTTAACTGAATTGTTATATTTAACAAAAATGAAAAGTCTGCAAGAAGTCTATGGCAATTTGCAAAATATCAAGATCAAAGAGGTTAGCAAAGTAACTCTAATATATCTTAGTGCTAGACTTCCTGGGAGACAAATGTGGTTGAGTGATGAGCAAGTGTGGATACCAAGTCCACCATTTCCCAGTAATAGAAGAATATTATGAGCTTTATGGAGAAGGGAATCAGGAAGTCTGGTAACACACTGATGTTATTATCTTACCTGCTGGACAAGATGTAAATGCTCTAGAAAGCACAAGTATTTATTTGGGACATTAGGTCAACAAGTAGAAGAAGCACTGAGTTATTACTCTGAGAGTTAGGAGCCAGAGAAAAATTAGCACATTATCTCTGATGAAGGCAGAGTCAACACACAAGAATCCCCGCTGACCTTCTGCAAGAACAGAGGCAGCTAATGAAGACCTGAAATTAAAAAACCGGTAGGACAGAAAGTTCCTAGGAGTTTGTGAACCAGTGCAAGTGCAATGTTTGTCTTGCGTGTTTTATTTGTTTTTATTGCTGACAGCATCAAAAATAAGCAAATATTATCAGCAGTTTTTTTTAAAGCAGAAATAGAGTGGTAACTTTGGTGGTAACTGATAATTAAGTTATATAAATACATGTAAATATAACTATATGTTTATTAAAGTCATAATTTAAATTTCTAAAGAATATTTCATTGCCTCCCTTAGTTTACAAATAACAAAAAAAGTAAAAATATTTAAATAAATAAAAAGAAGGTTATATAAATCATAAGTATTTAATGGAATGTGAAATGGTAGCCATGGCCTAACTTGCCCCCATGAGTGTTCATGTGTGAGCTTTATATAAACACTTTTGATTCATCTTCCTCTTTTATTTCCACATATAATAGGGTTGTAATTTTGTCACCACCTCTTAATTAATTACAGATTTTTATTTACTTATTTTTTAAATGAAATTTTTGCTGTGGCTGTTTTAATTCAGTCTCTCATGATCACTTGTCTGGATGATTGCATGATTGTTCAAAAAAGCCTTATCTACTTCACTCCACCAGTAGACTAATCCAGCAGTGGGTTAATGATGAGTATAGGTCATGAGCCCAATATATATAATGACCTTAATCATAAGGACTCGAGGTACATTGAAAAATAATAAAAATGATAAGCTACTTTCCCAAGCAGTTGGCCATTCCTTAAAATGTTAAAAATAGAGTAACCATATACTCGTAATTCTACACCTAGATCTATACCCAAGGGAAATGAAAACATTTATCTGCATAAAAACTTATACACAAATTTTAATAGTAATAGCATTGTTTATAATAACCAAAAAGTGGAAAAATACAAATGTTCACCAACTGATGACTGTGGTATATCCATAAAATGAAATATTATCCATCCATATAAAGAAATGTAGTTCTGATACTTGCTATGACATGGATGAATCTTAAAAACATGCTAAATGAAAGAACCCAATCACAAAGTATAAAATATCGCACAATTCCATGTATGTAAAATGTCCAGATTCGGCAAAATTATAGAGACAGAAGTAGATTAGTGGTTATTTAGGGGTAGGAGAGAAAGGGAAGTGATTGCTAATATGTATGGAGTTTCTTTTTGGGGTGATGGAAGTGTTCTAAAATTAGATAGTGGTGTTGATTGTACAGCTCTGTGAATATACTAAAGATAACTAAACTGTGTGAATGAATTTAATGATATTTGAATGATATCTCAATGAAATTGTTTAAAATAACTGTAATGATGAGTTCTACTTATATCTAAGACATAGAAAGCTGGAAGATGTCCCACTGTCAACAAGTAAAAGATGAATTAACTACAAAATTATAATTATTCTTACTTCTATACAAGACTTGATGTCACCAGGCAACCAAGTAGCTTGAAATACAAAGAAAGAAAGACTCCTTCCAATGGAAGATGAGACATGGGCAGAAGGAGGAAGAAATAGTTGGTGAGATGCAAGGAAATTAGTTTAAAATTTTGAAGAAATTCTATAGGCTAGATCATAGGTGTAAATATAAAATCTAAAAATACAAAAGTTTAGGAAATCATATTGGAGACAATGTTTGAGATCTTGAGATAGGAAAAGATTTGTTAGAAATGATACCAAAAGCAAGACCCAAAAAAGAAAAACTGACTGAAGTGAACTGCATCAAAACTGAGGACTCCCACACTTTGTAAGATATTGGTAAAAGGAGTAGCCAGACAGGCACAGGGGAGAATACTGCAAATCACATGTCTCACAATGGATTTGTATCCAATATATATAAAGGCCTCACAAATCTCATTAATAATAATAAATAATAATAAATATAATAAATGGTAATAATAGGAATAAAATAATGTACACAAGATTTGAACCAACATTTCATGAAAGAAAATACACAGATGGCAAATAAACACATGAAAATATGCTTAAAATTATTAACAAATCACTTGCCTACTTCAATAGCTAAAGGAAAAAAGAAAAAAAAAGGAAGGAAACTGCCAACACTACACCCTCGTGAGAGTGCAGAGAAAATGACACTCCAAGAAGGCAAAAATAGTCCAGCAGCTTTGGAAAAGAGCTGGGAGTTCCTTTAAAAACTAAATACACACTTATCATACAGGAATTCCAAGCCTAGGTAATTATCCAAGTGAAATGAAGACTTACGTTCACGCAGAAGGTGGCACATGAATGTTTATGGCCACTTGATTTATCATTACTCTAAACAGGAAACAATGCAAATGCCTTTCAGGTGGTGAATGGATAAATAAACTGTGGTACATCCACACAATGGAACACTTCTCAGCAATAAGAGCGAACCGCCAAACCAAACACTAACATGAATAAATCCCCGTATCATTTCATTGATGTAACCAAGACAGTGCTAACTAAGTGTGAGGGGAATCTAAAAGCAATAGTGAAGGAGATAAGTGATCATTCAGTTGTCACTCCAAGACCAGTATTAATGGTAGGGACTATGGTACTTACCACTAACCAATGAAATAAGAACGAGCCAAATACTACAATAGTTATTCCTAGGTGGAGGGAGTTACATTAAGAAGCAAGTGGTGGTCTGTCCACATTCCATCTTCAAGGTGAGGCTCTCACCTCCCAGCTCCTGTGAATAATTTCATTCTGAGGGTGGCTGGCACTCAGTGATTGGTTTGTGTGTTGATACAAAGGCCCGAGTCCTCGCCTCAATTTAAGACAGCTCAGAGGAGCAGCTACTCTAGCTCCAGGGTAACCTTTGCGGTGCAAACATATTGCCCTCAGCTTCTTCATGTTCCTGACCCTGGCTTTCACATAGGTGTATATCCTGTGAGAATTCCTCCCAAGACTTTCACCCAATTCTCTTGTCTCAAGTCTGTCCCAAGAACACATTCCAAAATTACAGGTTTAATCACAGATTATGTGGTTAATCATTAATCTCAGCAAGAACTTGGCTTTGGTATACCACCTAATCAAATCAGTATGTCAGTGATAAAGTTCATAGGAAGCAATAGAGACAGAAGATAACTGACAGGTTGTCAAAATGGGCAGGGGCAGTTTTGAACTTGTCCAGCAGTACCATCTGATATCAACAAACTGAAATTTGTTGAGCACCAATGATTCAAAATAAACAACCGGACAACTTTACCATCGATTTATTTAGGTGCTCTTTTTCTTTCCATATCTGAACATGATTTTGAAAGTAGAAATATAGTATACCGTACTGGCTGTTTTTTTTAAAGTTCAGGGAGAAAGTTTCCTCCTTCTGTGGGAATCTTTTTACCTTCATTCCAAAATCAGATGGTGTAATTGGTAGATTTAATCAGTGGAAAAACATTGGTAGTCCCCAGGAAATATAAAATGTCATCCAGTCTGTATCAGATTAAATACATGTTGAAACAAAGTTTTAAATACTTGCCTTGATGCCAAGCTTCAGTGTGAAATTGAATATGAGCAAAGTACTGGGAAAAAATTGGGAAGCAATGAAGAAGTAGAACTCTCAACCTAGCAAGAGAGAATTCAGAGTTCCATGTAATCTGTGACTGATGCTCTATGAATCTTAAAAGAAAGTTATCAGGGATACTTCTTGAAGTACAAAGTAACCTTTATTTAGCACCTCAGGTGTGAGGTGATTTCCCATAAATTATACATGTGAAACCCTTCACAGAGAAATGCAGGACATTTGGTGCATTTCTTGTCACGATATGTAATGGATTACAATTCTGATCCAAGGGGATTCTTAAAGAACTCGTTGAATTCATGGCAGATAGGGTTTTTGAAAAGTCTTTAAATCAGAAGGGAGCACAAATTTATTAGACTGAAACTGGAGGTTAGCCTCTTGGCAGAGATGTCTGTTTGAATGACATTTGTTGACATAAGGTGCAAAATGAAAATCCAGGAGCATTTTATTGGTTGTATGCATTGGACAAGACCAGGGGTCAAGAACTTTTCTGTCATCCTGTCAATGCTGACAAGTGAATTGACATCCAAGGCCATCAGGAGGTAAACTGGGACAAAGATAAAGACATAGTTGAAATTATAGGCAAATTTCATTCCCTAAATATGAACTTTTTTTCCTGTAAAATTATATTGCTGCAAAACCATGTGGGTGTGATGCCTTATTTAGTAACTGGGCTTTCTTAGCATTTAGGTAAGAAGGGAGAAAGAATTACCTTCTTCCATTTCCCATGGAGTACTTGTGAAATGGGCTGCAGAAAGTTAGAATACAGATTACATCAGTTTTTTACATCAATTAAGATGCCTTTGGCTGCAAGAAATAGATTATCCAATTCAAATTTGTTTAACAAAGAAGAAAATATATCTATATTGTCAACAAGAAGTCCAGGGAAGGCAATTCCAAGGTTAATTCAACTCACTGCCGTCAGAGCTAAGAGTCGGCTTTTTCATTGTGATTTCCTTGGCTTTCTATCATTTTCCTTCTAACTTTCTTAGAGTCTATAAATACTCTCAGGGCTTTAAGCTATCTCCTTTAGCTCCAAGTTTCAAATCTTCATGTAGCAGAATCTAAAGTTAGATATTAGGCTAGTTCCTCCACTGTGCCTTTAAGAATCAGAAAGTTCATGCACATCCCCTTAGATCTCATAGGCCAGGGTTGTATCACTTGTGCATTCTTAGAGACATGATTGGAAAGGGAAGTGGAATGTTCACATTTGGCCCAGATGATTCAAGTCCTAGGTCATGGAAAGGGCTGGTAAGCCTAGGAAAGCCCTCACAAAATCGAGTGCTGTTAGCATGGAAGTGAGAGGTGTTTATATAACACTTGGGTATGAAAAAAAAAAAGAGTTCTGCCTGTCTTCAAATTAGTTGGTGTTATGTGTCCTCCGAAAATTAGTATGTTGAATTCCTAGCCCCTGGTACCTCAGAATGTGACTGTATTTTGAGACACAGTCTTTAAAGTGCAACTATATTGAATAGTTAAATGAGATAATTAGAATGAGCCCTAATCCACTATGATTGGCATCCTTATAAGAAGAGGAATTTAGTGCTCACTTGGGCAGCGCATATACTAAAGAAGAGGAATTTAGAATACAGACGCGAACAGAGTGAAGACACCAGGATGAGATGGTCATCTACAAGCTAAGGAGAGAGGCCTCAGAGGAAACCAACTCTGGCACCACCTTGATCTTAGACTTCCTTTTTCCAAAACTGTGAGAAAATAAGTTTCTGTTGTAAACCACCCATTGTCTGATACATTGTTATGGCAGTTCTAGCAAGCTAACACACAGTTGATACCCTGCTTAAAGTCCTTCTGCCCTTTTTCTTGCCTTGCCCTGAGAAATCTTAAGGAAACTAAACAATTGGTTGCACAAGAGTTAATTGTACATAGTGTCCTCATTTCTAACATGGAATGGTAAATAATATATCTCGCTATTAGTCTCAGAGCCAGAGTTGTAATGAGTTTTTCTAACTTTAAATAGCTTAAATTCTAACTTGGGGCTATGCCAGAATTTATACATATAAGAATACAGGATAAGGAATTCAAAGTGCATTTACAGAGTGTGTAGCAGGAACTTTTCTATTATTTCAGAATTTAAGCCGAAGCTGAAGACTATGAATGTTAATTTTTGTTAAGATTATACTTTTCCCCTAATTATTTATTTTCATAAACGTTTAATTGAAGTACATCATACCATAGGAACCACAAATGTACATATTGATGAATTTTACCAACCGAGCATACCTGGGCAGGTATATTCATAGCTACCCATCCAGCTGAAGATTTCCAGCCCCCAGGACCCCTTGAGCCATTTTCAATTTTACCCAACACCCAAGTATAACTACTATTTTGGCATCTAACACTAGAGATCATGTTTGGATATTTTAACATCAGTGTAATCCCATAGTATGTATTCTTCTGATTCATGTGTTCTTTTTTTATAGATGAATGTATAGTTTTCTATTATACCAATACCTCACAATGTATTATGCCTTCTAATGTAGGTGCATGTGGTAGTATGACAATTCTGGTAAAAACGTTTTGGTGCAACATGAATAAATTTCTATTGAGGATATACCTAGAAGTAAAATTCGTGGACCGTACTCTGTATGTTCTGCTTTCGTCAGCACTGCCAGTTTTCCAAATTGTTTGTACCAATTTACACGCCCACCAGTGTTATGGAAGTTTTAATTACTATACATTCTCACCTACTTTTGATATCATCTGTCTTTTTATCTTCAGGTATTCTGGTGGCATATAATGGTAAGAATTACAGTTCTAATCTGTATTTCTATAATGACTAATGAAGTTTATCGCTCTTATGTTCATTGACAATTTGGATAGACTCTTTTGAGAAGTACTTCTGAAATTTTTTTTGGCGATTTTTTAATGGAGTGTCTATATTTCTCATTGCTTCATCAGATTTTTTTTTCATCTTCTAAGTATGAATTTTTCATTGGGTATATGTGTTATAAATATCTTCCTTCTTATATTCTTTAGTAATTTTTTTGGAGTGAAAAGTTTTTGATTTTGATATGGTCAAAGCTTTTTCTTTCTGATTAGATGACGTTTTATCTTTACCTACTTCAAGATCATACAGATGTTCTATTTTTTCCACTAAGTGCTTAATTATTTTATCTGTTACATGTATATCTGCAATTCATTTGAAATTAAATGTTGTATATGCTGTGAATAGAAATCAAGATTCACTTTGTTTATATATGAGTATATAGTAATCCCAGAATCATTTATTGAATAGAAAATTCTTTTTGTACTCAGCAGTGTCAGTTTGAACATAAATCAGATACTATTGTTTGTATATCTGATTCTACTCTGTTGCTCTGGTGTATTGGTCTTCCTTTAATGCACAATGTACTGTTTTAATTGGAATAGTTATATACTAGGTCTATGTTATGAATATTCTAACCTGTTCTCTTTCTTCAAGATTTGTCTTATTCTTGGCTGTTTGAACTCCTATTTAAGTTTTAGAATTAGCTTGAAAATTTTAAATGGATACATGATAGATAGATGATTGATAAACCTCTGTTGGGATTTTCATTATGATTGAGTTAAATCTACAGTTTTTTGGGGGCAGGGGAGTAGTTCCCCGTGCAGTTTATTTTAGAGAAGCTTGTTTCTTTTTATAATACCAGAATTAATAAAATATAAGATTATTATATGCATTTATTTAATTTTTAAAAATTTGTCACAGTAAGATTTTACAGATTTTCTTATAGTTTTGTGAATCTTCTGTTGAATTTAATTCTAGATATTTAATTTTTTGTAATTAAAAACAGTTCACAACTCTATTGAGGTAAATTTGCATGGAGAAACTACATCACTTTAAGGATAGAGTTTGATGTGTTTTCATAAATCTGTTCTTCCATGTAACCACCATTACAATGGTATTGAACAAAGAAGGTTATCGTATACCCCATCCCAGCCAGGCTTGAAACCTATTCCTATACCCATGATAGGTATTGATCTGCCTTTTTGTCACTATAGATTAGATCTGTTTTCTTAAGACATTTTTGTAAATGGAATCAGAGAGTATGCATTTATTTGTGTCTGGCTTCTTTTGTTTAGCATTTTTGAAATTCATTTATATATCAGTAGTTCATTTTGTATTTTTATAGTTGTATTACATTGAATGTATATATCATAATGTGCTTATCTCTTCACCTGTTAATGACATAGTGGCTATTTTTGGTTCTCTTACTAGTAAAGCTGCTATGAATACTCAAGTATATATCCTTTTATCTATATAAGTATTTAATATTTTATGTAGTATATAAATAAATACTAGGAGTGGAGTGCCTGAGTCTTACCGTAAATTTATGTTTATCTTCATATAAAATTGACACACTTTTCCTCATGTAGCTATACCATTTTGTGTCATTTTGCATCACCAGCAGTGCATGAGAATCCGCGTACCTCCCCATCCTCACCAACACTTGTCATGATCAGTCTCTTTAATTGCAGCTATTCTACTAGGTGTGGTATCTCATTGTGATCGTAAGTTGTATTTTTCTGCTAAGTAATGAAGTTAAGCATGTATTAATGTGCCTATTAGCCATTTGTATAACTTTGTGATGTTATTGTTCAAAAATTTTCTCCAATTTCTTTTTGATGGGGCTATTTTCTATTAATCAAAATGTATAATTTTATTATATCCATGTTTTGAAAATACTTTCCCAAGGCTATTGCTTACCTTTTTATTTTCTAAATGATGTTTTCTTGAAAACCACATGTATTAATTTAAAGAATTTCAATTTATTTTGCTTTATTTTATGGTTCAAGCTCTTAGTGTCCTATCTAAAAGGTCTTTATCTTTCTCCTGTATTGTCTTCTAAAAGTCTTATTTTGTAACATTCCAATATATGTGAATGATACCTTTGAAGTAATTTTAGCATATATTTTAAAGTAAGGGTAAAATTTCATTTATTTTACATATAGATACCCAGATTTTCCAGCACCTTTTATTGAAAATATTAATAATATACTTTTTCCATTGAATAACTGTGAAACTTTTGTTGGACTTCAACTGAGTATGTATGTGTGGGTCTATTTTTAGATCAATGTCTCTTGATTGTTTCATAGTAAACTTTGAAATCAAGTAGTATAAGTCCTCCAACTTTATTCCATTTTAAAATTATTTTGGCTATTCTAGATCCTTTGCATTATCATATAAATTTCAGAATCAAGTTGTCATTTCTTATCAGAAATGAAAGGTTGGTTGCAATTTTAATTAGGGTTGCTTTGAATCTAGAGATTACTTTGCAGGAGAATTGGCATCCTAAAAATATTTAGTCTTTTGATTTATGAACATGGTATCACTCTTCATTTATTTGTCTTCTTTATTTTCTTTCAACAATATTTTGTACTTTTCAGAGTATGTGCAGTTCACAAACTGTATCCCTTAGTCTCTCAGGAGTATTTTTTGTTGTTATTATACATGATAATTTTTAGATTAATTTACATATTTTTCAGTTACCTGGAAATAAAGTTGATTTTTTGTTGTTCTTGTATAATGACTTTATTTTCTATAGTCTTACTAAAGTCACTTAGTCATTCTAGTAGTTTCTTTGTGGATTTATTGGAATTTTCTAAATAAATAATCATGCTGTTAGCACATAAAGACAGTTTTACTTCTATTGTTAGAGGTTCTTTCCCCTCCAAGGATAGAAATAGAGTGGGTGAAACAGTTTGCAGGAAGGTTTATTAAGGTGAAAGCTTGATGCACCAAGGAAACATACTCCAGAAGAAAATGGTGGGGCTCCCCAAGGCTTTTGGGGCTAGGGATTGGGTTAGCTTGGACTGAGGGGAGGAGTATTCATGAATTTTCTGGGATAGGGTGGGGAGATCAGAAAATTAGGTTGCCACCTTCTTTTTGGTCTTCATATGAGCCACTCTGGATCTGTTGTGATGCCGGTAGGTGTGTTATTTAGTATGGCAGTGAGGACAGCTCACCCAGTGGACAAGTCTAACTGTTGTGCAGGTGCCATTTTGGGGACCTTTCCTAAATCTGATTACATCAGATTTTGCAGTCACCGCCCCAACCATTCTTGTTTCTTATTGATGGGAAAGTATGACTCAGGTTGCTTCCCAGCGGTAGGTTTTGGCTATGTGACTACTGACCGCGCTATTTAAATCTAAATCCTTTTACTTTTTTTTCTCCCCTATTGCACTGACTAGGATCACTGGTATATTGTAGCATAGTTTCATTTGCAGTGCAAATCTCCATAACGTTCTGCGTCACAAATTCTAGCCAGTGTTTTCTTCCCCTACCCAATTTCTGTCTATTCCAATAAGCAGGGATGTCAGGCTCTATTTGGGTTTCAATGACCCAAAGCCCAGAAACTCAGCAAACTGATGCATTTATTATTAAGAGCTCATTTTCTTAGTTTGCTCTTTCTTAGAGATCACAGTTCTGCTCTGCTTATTGTCTAGTGTTTGAAAACTATTGTTTCATACATTGTTTTTAGTTTTTTTAAATATTTTTAGGTGGTAGAGTATATCCAGTCCCTATTACTCTAAATGGCCTGAAGTAAAATTTTTATTTGATTAATTTCTCTCCTTTTTGATACATTACTTCCTGTCTTCTTGGTATTCCATGCCTCAGTGTTCCATTTCTTTTGCTCTATTGTCTTTAGTTGTACCTTTAATATTTGGTATTTTGTTTTTAACATACAGTTATTATTAGGATCAAAATATGCTTCAATAATTTATCACTGTCTTATGTTGAATTATTATTATAGGACTACACCTGTAAAAAACTTGCAATATTATAATTCAGTTTTACTATCTTTGGTGCTATTCTTGTCCATGTTTTAATTCTACATATGTTAGGAACTTCACACTATCTGATTTTTTCACTATATTAAATTGAAAAAAAATGTATTTTACTTCTGCTAACAATAAAATTCAATGGTAAAAAATGAAGACTGTATATTTTCAGTCTCACTAGAGCTCAACATGCCCAATAAGATATAAACACTAGTCATTGGGTAGGATTATTAAGAGATGTCTTTGAAAATATCTGACTTATACATCAGTCTTTGGCTATTGTTTACCCTGTGATTATTGGATACAGAATTCAGGGTTCATTTAAAAATTTGGAGAGAATTTATATGCTGATCTTGGGACTTAGCCTTACTGTGGCTACCTTAAATTCTTCACCTTTTGACTCATCATTAATCAGCACTCTTATTTATCAGTATTTATACCTGCTTTCCCTATCACAGTTTTCCTATTTATGGGGTAATCTTTTCTTTCTATTGCTCAGTTATCTTGTTTTACCATGGTTAGATTATTTTCTGAATTCTTCTTTTTCCTTCTTTTTTTTTTTATAGCCTCCAACAAAATCTCCTGTCCTTTGTAAAGGTGCCATATTGCTTTTCTTTTCTTCTTTCTTTCAGCTTGGGAGATCCAGTGTCTATCTTAGACTAGGGTCCAAGATAGCGCCTCATACATTTGGTGCCTTGATGGGAGGACTGGAAAGCTGAGCTCATCTGGGACCCCTCCTTCTCTGTTTGGTATCAGGGCCTCTCCCACACTACCTTTCTGGCTAAGAAGTTAGACTTCTTATATGGATACTCAGAGATCCAAGAGGGAATGTTCCAAAAGGTCCAGGTAGAAGCTGCAAGACTTACTATGATCTAGTCTTAGAATTTCAGAAGGTAACTTTTGCTGTAGTCCATTGATTATTAAGTACATAAAGCCAGTGAAGACTCAAGAGAAGGATTAGTCTCCACACTTCAACTGGAGGAGTAGCAAAGGATTTGCTGCCATCTTTAATCTAACATAGGTTGTTTTTCTTATTTTCAAAAATCCTTAGTGGAATGAAAATGATCTACATATCATAGATGGATATGAAAATTATTTTAGAGAAAGATGAAGTAGGTCAAATGTCAGCCAAAGATGAAAGAGGTCTAAATATAAAAAGGAGAACAAAGCAAAAATTTAAACTCCCAGCAGACTTTATTGTTGAGGCATTGTGGACCTGAGAGAGAGAGAGAGATAGGGTTTTAAATGCCTAACAGAGACCCCAGAACTCATGTTATTAAAAAATAAGCACATCATGTCCAAACTAAGATTAATGAGGTATGCCAGCAGTTCCCCCAAATCTATAAACAGGAGCGTTTGGATTTATCACACTGTGGTCAGCAGGGACCACAGAGCTTCCATCCACACAGCACAAACCCAAGCTTAGACACCCAAGCCCTGTTCACCAAACACAGGACCTGGCTATTCTCCTACCGAAGTTCACAGACGTTTCAGCACAGAACCTGCTTAGGAATTTTTATAATTTTTTTCTGCTCAGGCAGCTCTGATTAAATAGATCTCTCATCCCTTCACAGTATCTCAATATTTTCTTTGGAGAGGAGAGGCGTAAGAACAATTGGAAAAAAAAAAAAAAAAAACAGAATAGTAAACATGCCTTTTCTTTGTCAGTTTTTCACTTCCTTTCTTCATTCCTGTGAAATGTCCTATTCACATAAGAAAAATAAAATGTTGGCCCACCATCTAAGAAACTTGTTTTCCTGACTGCTTTTGAAAATGACCCACATGCCCTCTCTTGAGCCATGTGACAAACCAAGCCTTTACGAGACTGTAGTTAGCATGATAATCTGTGGTCATGTAATACTAATCTATGAGTAAGCATAAGATGCCCAGGAATCAAAATAATGTCCTTTACTCTACTGACAATATTGTTTCAGCAAATACATGAAGCATGATTTATTTAATCTCCTTAATGTAAGAGATTTCAGCTCACGTTCCTTCATTAGATTTAAAAAATATTCTCTGTAACAATAGATTTTACTCTGCCTGAGGAATCAACCCGCTAATTATTCTTTTTCCCCATGGTAAATAAATACCTTAAAAACTGAACAAAAAAATCAATGCTCAAAATATTTTAAAAACTAATTACTTGGGCTTCTTTTATAATGTTTTTATTTTAAAAAACATTTTCATTTGACTTCCATTATTCCTTCAAGGAATTGGCTTTAATTGATCTAATTTTAATAGCCTCTCAGATGATGCATGTCATTGGTTTATATTAACATTCTGTCATCAGCTAAATAAATAGCTTCTCCTTGGTATAGTTAGTTTCTCTATAGTTAAAATCATATCCATAAATGAATCTTTTCCAAAGTTTAGAATTAGACTTTTAAAAAATACCCAAATGTAAGGAAAGGAAATGGAAACTTATGGGATATTTATTAACAGCCTAGATTTTACCAAACATATCCATTATAAGAGAATTGACTGTAATATTTCCTAGACTTGGCTATATGTCCTTCAGTTGACCCGGAAAAAAGTTATGGAAACTATCTATCACAATTGCTTTTATTACTTTCATTATTGAAGGAACAAATTATTCTAGATTGCCATTAGGAAGAAGTTTTTGGCCCCTTAGCACATCACAAACTCTGCCAATCAGGAAGTTAATACATACTAGAACAATGACACACAGGAAAGAGTTAAAAATATTTTACTCTGAACCTTCTCTTGAAACTTCTTTTCAAAATATAGTAAGAAATCTGATATTCTAAGAACATTTTCATTTCATCCATAAGCAGGTATGTACCCTTTCTCTTTCTCTCTGTCCAGATAGAATAAACATACCCTTCATTTGCAAAAAGTACAAAAAGTGCTTTACTAAAGTGTAAGGAATCAGCCCCAAAAGATGGTTTACAAGTATACAGCTTAGTTATGCATTGCAATGTGCTCTCACCTAGACAAATACAGCTAGCTTCTCATTTTCAACACATGATATGGGAGCTTATTATTGAGAAGATGGTCTATAAACTTTGTGATAGGGCAGTGAATAAGACAGAGTCTATGTCCTCATGGAGCTTGCATGTAGCATTTCATTTAAAAAAAGAAAAAAGGCATTCTCCAAAAGCATCAATACTATAAATTTGACTTCTCATCTTCAGATTCCACACCCTTCACCCACTGATCTTAAATTAACTACTGTTTGTTATTTTTTCTTTAAAGGTTAGATCTCTCCTTAACCTCAGTTACTTAATTTCCCTCTTATTTGACCAGTGCTTTTATCATACACACTCTACTTATCCACCAGGGGTCCAAAAAAATGTACACACATTTTCAAAGTTGAATTGAATTACAGTAGCAATGTGTAGTGTGATGTTCGCTCAAAAGGTGGTGTTAATGAAATGAATGCTAGTGTCACCATGTGACAGGCAGGACAGTCAAAGAAAATGGTGGAAGCACAGTTGTCGTTTCAGGAGCACAGGACCATTTTGAAGTGGTATTTGAAATTCGAGAACATTGATTGAGTTTCCCCCGTGTTCTCCTGACTTAACACACCTTGACTTCTACCTGTGGGGGACCTTAAAGGATGTGATATACCATAGAAAACCAGCTACACTGGCAGTAGTTGTGGAAGAAATTGAAACAGCATGCGCAGACATACAAGTGGACACTTTGGTCAGCATTGCCCAAACAGTAGTCCACCGACATCAGACGTATGTGGGTGAATGCTGATAGTAACCACTTTGAGCACCTCTTGTAATTGCAGAAGTCAAATGTTACTTGTATTCATCTTTTGTTATCAATGTATATTAAGTATTACAATTTTAATACAGTTTTTCCTTTCTTAAAATCTGTATACATTTTTTTGGCACCTCTGTATTTTCTCGTTTGTACCTTCTGCTTCCAAACTGTCTTTAAAGTCAAACTGTGGGTTCAAGTTAGTTACTAATGTCATTTAAGTGTGGTTTCCTTCCTTACTCTTTAAGTCTAAATTAGGTGATTCTCCTATATTTTTATTTTTATTCATTTTTAAACATTTTTATTAAAAATATAGCTAACGTACATTATAGCAATTACAGATGTACACTAGAGTTGTTCAACATTTATATACCTAAAGAATTGATCACCGTAAGTCCAGCAACCATCTGACACTGTACCATGCTATCACAATATTATTGACTATATTCCCCATATTGTATATTACATCCCCATGAACTTACTTGTTTTATACCTGGAAATTTGGATGACTTATTACCCTTCATCCCCCCCTTTTAAAAATTTTCAGTTACAGTTGATATTCAATATTATTTTATATTAATTTTAGGTATACAACATAGTAGTTAGACATTTGTATAACTTAAGAAGTGATTCCCTATCTAATCGAGTACTCACCTGGCACCATACATAGTTGTTGCCATATTATTGACTGTATTCCCTATGCTATACTTTACATCTCCATGACTATTTTGTAACTATCAATTTGTACTTCTTAATCCTTTCACCTTTTTCACCCTCACCCCCAAACTCCCTCCCATCTGTTACTCCAGTAAATCTAGTACCAATCTGAACATACCTAGTTATTACAATATTATCTCCTATATTCCTTATGCTATACTCTATATCCCCATGACTACTTTGTAACAACCAATTTGTACGTCTTAATCCCTGCCCCTTTACCACCTATCCTCTCAACCCCACGCCCATCTGGTAACCATCAAAATGCTCTCTGTATCTGAGTGTGTTTGTTTTTGGTTTGTTTGTTTTGTTTTTTATATATTTGATTTCATATAAGCGAAATCACATTGCATGTCTGATATACTCCACTTAGCACAATACCCCCCCAAATTCTTTCCATATTATAGCCTTTGTTTTTAAAATCCATTTTGTCAGATATAAACCTTACTATCCCAGCTTTTTTGTTTGTTTTCATTTTCATGAAATAACTTTTTCTATTTCTTTACTTTCAGTCTGTGTATGTCTTTCAGTCTGAAGTAGGCAGCATCTATAAAGGTTTTGTTTTCTTATCCATTCAGTCACCCTATGTTTTTCATTGGAGCATTTAATCCATGTACACTGAAAGTAATTGTTGATAGATATGTAATTATGCCATTTTATTGTTATTATTATTAGTTATTATTTTGTCTTAGAGAAGTCCCTTTAACATTTCTTGTAACACTGATTTGTTGAATCTTATGAGAGCTCCATTATAAATTACTAGTTGCTTTTCTCTTGCAACTTTTAGGATTCTCTCTTTGTCTTTAAACTTTGCCATTTTAATCATAATGTGTCTTGGTGTGTGCCTGTTTGGGTTCATCTTGTTTGGGACTCTATGTACTTCCTGGGCTTGTATTTCTGTTTCTTTCGCTAGGTTAGGGAAGTTTTCAGTCATTATTTCTTCAAATAAGTTCTCAATTCCTTGCTTTCTCTCTTCTCCTTCTGGTACTCCTATGATGCAAGTGTTATGTTTGATGTTGTCCCACAGGCCCTTTAAACTATCCTCATTTGGGGGGATTTTTTTTTCCTGTTCTAACTGGGTGTTTCCTGCTACTTTGTCTTCCAATTCACTGATTCAGTCCTCTGCTCCATCCAGTCAACTGGTGATTCCTTCTATTGCATTCTGAATTTTAGTTATTTTATTTTTCATTTCTGATTGGTCCTTTTTCTATGGTTTCTATGTCCTTCTTCATGTTTGCTGTCTCTCTGTTGAAGTTCTTACTAAGTTTCTTGAACATCATTATAGCCATTGTTTTGAACTCTGTCTCTGGTAGGTTGCTTGCTTTCATTTTGTTGAGTTCTTTTTCTAGACTTTACACTATTCATTCATTTTGTATATATTGCTTTGTTTCCTCATTTCGGCTGACTCTCTGTGTTTGTTTCTACGTATTAGGTAGTTCCACTACATCTGCCAGTCTTGGCTGAGTGGCCTTATGTAGTAGGTGCCCTGTAGGGCTTAGTGGCATAGTCTCCCTGGTCACCTGTCCTGGGTGCTCCAAGAGTGTCTCTGTGTGGTTTGTGTGTGCCTTCCTGTTATATTTGAGCCTTGATTGTTATTGGTACATCAGTGGGTGGGATTGACCCGCAGGCTGACTGGCTGTGGGTCACTGTGTATGGGGCTTACCCTATGGAGTGGGATTCGCCCCAGTGGGCTCTGGTGTCTGTTGAAACCATCCTTTGTGTATGCCACTTGGGGTAATTGAGTGGTGCTCTGCTGTGGTCTGAAGTTAACCTCTAAGTATGTTGGTTCTGGGACCTCTTCAGGGAGTGAGCAGGGTGGAGCAATGGAGCCCACCAGATCAATCGCATGGCAATTTGACCATGGGTGTGAGGGAGGGCCCAACAACAGGAAAGATGATGCTCACCTGTGGGCTGCATCAGAGGAAGACCCCTCATGGGGAAAATAGCGAATGTCTTCCACCCCTCGCCCCAAAGTCACACTTCAGCCTGCCCTACCATATGCTTTTAATACCCCTGAGTCACCCCCTCCACTGGAGCTCATGGTGAAGGCACATGACCGAGTCTGTGTGTGTACCTTTTAAGAGAATGTCTGGGTTTCCCACAACCGTCTGTCCCTCCTGGTTTGTTGGAGTCCCCACTATTTTTCACAGCCAGATGTTGTGGGGGCTCCTCTTCCCAGCACCAGTACTCTGCACTAGGGAGCCTGGTGGGGGGCTGGGGTCCCTCATTACTCTGGAGAGAACCTCCATGGCTGAGATATCCCTCCTGATTCTCAACCACCACATGGAGGTTTGGAGCAGGCTAGTTTTGATTCTCCACCCCTCCTACCAGTCTCGATGTGGCTTCTCCTTTATAGGCGTATGAGACAAACCATTTTAAACAAGACAGAAACAGTCGTACCGTCCTGATTCAAACAGTAGGTATGATCAGTCTAGTCTTACTGGGCTGAAATCAAGGTGTCAGCAGGCTGACCATAGGTACCATTTGAAACAGGACAGTACCGCTGTTTTCTCCCATTTAAAATGGTACATCTGGTCAGCCTATGTTATTTATATGTCCCTAGTTATAAAACTTCTGTTTAGCTAGACTTGACATGGTTCTCCAGGTTGATCATTCTATAATTTAGTTGTAATTTTGATGTGTTCATGGGATGAGGCACGCACAGTGTTTATGTAATTCACCATCTTGGATCTCTATTCTGTCCTCCTGTATTTTTAAATGCCATAGCACTTAATACTTACATATTTTTTTACATTATCTGTTTACAATGCTTGTATTCCAAAGAGAACTATAAGCTCCCAAAGGCAAACATGTTCTTGTATATGACAAAAGGAATATAATAACAACATACATATAATATGAAAATGGGGGTTTTCTTCCATACTTCATCTTAAAATTATGAGTTTTGTGATTTACCAATTAAATAAGGGAAAGGCTGGTAACTCAAAACTAGAAATACAACAGGGTATCATTTATGAGCAGTTCATGTGTGGATTGTATGTATGTAGACTTGAACAAATAACAACCTCCCACCTTCCTTTACCTCCCTCCTTCCCCAAAATAAACAGCAAAAAGTCTTGACTCCTGAGAAACAACTTCCAAGTTATTAGTTCTAAAAAGGGATAAGAACAAAAGTAATACATTTGCTCTTTTGGAAATGTATCTTCACAACTAAACTTGTTAGTCATAGTGTGCTCCCTCCCCTCAAAAATATATATATATTTTAATGTCACTGATGCATCATACTCAATAAGATATTTTTGAGTGTGAAAAGAATTGATTAATTACAGCTTACAATGACAGACACAGCAGCGATCGTCACTGTGCTAGGCATTGCTGAGTTGATTTGTGTCTAAGATTCTGCCTGACAGTGTCAGCCACACAGGGACTTTAGGTGGTAAAAGACAGTTTCTACCTGAAAATTATAGTTTCTTCAAAAGTATTATATTGAGGGTTAAAAAAATGCACTTGGACTGAAGAATATTTTTCAAAAGCTTGTAAGTTCATTTTCCCTAGAGGATCTTACTAGTTTTCCCATAAGACAATGATGGCTGTATCTTATAAAATCAAGCAGTCATTATTCCCATCAATATTATAATAGACTAGTTAATATTGAGTACTTTTATGAAGTAAGAACTACAAATAAATTATTCTTGCATAATTTCTTGCATAATTCTTGCATAAATAAATTAGATGCATTGTTCATTTCTATCATTGGAAAAAGAATTTACAGTGTGGACATCTATGTCTTTATCTGTCAAGTTTTCTTAGTTACAGATGAATGTGTGATAATCAGGACTGGCTACATAATTTTCAGGGTTTAGTGCAAAAGGAGCGTGGGGATCCCTTGTTCAAAAGTATTACAACTTTTAAGGCAGCGACAGTCGACAATTAAATCAACCATAGGGCTCTCTGTGATTGCACAGAGTGCGTGCCCTGGCTGAAATCCAGAGTTTTTATATCAACTGCCTTGCTACAAACATATAATTACAAATAAAAAGCTTTCATCTTCTACAAGTATAGGCTCAGCTACCGACATTTGCACACAAAGAAGCTGTAGCACAGAAAAGCACGGTATGTCTCGCTACAACTTTCCATACGGTCAGCAGGAGTACACAGGCAATAATAACCTAGGTGTCCTAACGCCAGTCGAGCTCTCAGTTTTCTTTATCAGATTTCATCTTCAAATCGAACTCCAATTTCAACAAATGGGAAAGACATTTATGACCAATATACTCTGCTTCCCCTGAAAACATCACCTCTGGAGTTGATTCTTAGAATTTAATTGTGTGAGACAAACAACTGTTGCTATTGTGAATTACTTTTTTGCCCCATTCAGAGTCCAAAACATTGCAGATTGGGAAAATGAGAAAACTCATAAAGCAGTAGCTCTTTTCTACCCAGTGCAGCTGAGAGATACAATTAATAAAAATGGAGAGACTCGACAGCCTAGCAGCACCCAAAGTAATAACTCCTTTTATGAATATGAGATACAGGTCCCAGGGCATCTTGAGGCAGGTTTCTGCTCTATTGATTACATTGTCAGACAACGCATTTCATATCACTGAACACGTCCTATTTCAGGAGATGTGGGAAAGGGACACTGGAGGAAACATAAATGTCAGAGGAAATAGGAATGCCTGTGAACCTCAACACATGTTTCTTGGAGCAATAAAGGTGATCTGGCAGAAGTCAGTCCCAGCAGTGATCAGAAATCAGAAAAGCATCCATGCTTTGCACTTGAACATGTGCAAAGTATGGACAACATGGCATGAAGGTCCAATCAATTACAAAGTATTCATTTCCTGGGAACTACCATAAGGCTATCAATTTCTAATTTTTGCTTTCATGCATTTAGAAAATTTTTGTGTACCAGGTCAATACTTATCCACACTGACGTTTATGATAAAAGTCATTCTGTTGATTGTATGTGGGTATGAATTCAATGTAATTGTCATGTTATTCTGTGCTTTATCTCCACAAATTTTGTCTCTTATTAATCTTGCCAGCAAGTTAAAACTGCTAGCCAAGAGGTTTCGCCAGATATTTATTAAGAAGGGGAGGATTCTTGGCATGTCGAAAACATTCTTTTCAATGATTGTCCTAAATGATGGTTCTCTTAAGCTGGTGAAGAAAACGTTCCCAGATTCTCTAAACTCTCTTTCTAATGCTCCCAACCTAGCTCTCACTCACTCTGTTTCCACAGTTCCCAACTGGGCCCTCCATCCTTTTAACTGAAAGGCAAGAAGGGCAATAGTTGGGGCACAGACATTTCCCACCAAGAAAATTCTTTCCAGGGAGAAACCTTTCTTTGTTATTCAGAGATCCTATTGGTTTAACTAAGTTTCTTTCAGGTAATCATAAAATGTATTGAACCTATTGGCTACTTGGTGTACATAATGTCGAGATGTTTATAAGTACTACATATAGAAGTTTCATTCACATTTCAAAAGGTAAATGGGGGGGTAATAGATTTTAAACATAAAGATATGAAGCGAGAGATAACAGTTTGCAGCTGTGGGTGGGGGTGGGGAAGACATCACAAATCGGCAGTGTCCAATTTCCTGACGTGGATGAAATTGCAGATGGGACTCTCCTTATGCATAGAGATTCAGAGAGTAAAACACAATGTCCATTTTTTTTCCTGTTGAATTAAATTAGACCAAACGTGTGGCCTCCTCTATAAAACCTCTCTTAGTGAGTAACAAACATACCCTGTAAATAAGTCTATTACAGAACAAGTATTACTCCACTGTTCCAATTTCTTTTCATATCTATCTCTCTATATTAAGTTGTATACCTTTTGAAGCAAAAAACATGTTTACTGTTGTTTTATCCCAAAACCTAGCATACTGTATGACAAATCAAATTCATAGCAACAACGATGTTGAGTTCATGTTTTAACCTCTTAACTTCATATTAGGTATTGAGTTGAATTCTTGGTGTTCATAATGCTAGTTCATCTTCATAATAACCCCATGATTTTAATACTTGTTTTCATTTTACTATTGAGAAAACTGAGGCTTACAATTACACACACACTAAATTTAGGCTCTGTGTTCCAGGATTGAGCAACCACCAGAAGCCCCTTCCTAGGTAAAAGGCCCAGTTTAGCTTCCTTTTCATTCTAGCTCGTCTGGAGCAACAGCCTCACTTGAACACAATAGCTGACAGCAGGTGATGCTCCATCTTATTTTAAAAGCAACACACCCAGACCTCGGTCCTTCACATCCAGGCTTTGTCGGACTTGTTCTTGCCTATGTCCGAGAACAGAGTAAGTGTGGGTGTGTGTTTCCACCTCTGTGTCTTGTTTCCTTTAGACTGCTGCCAAATGTAGAACCATAGCTGGGCCTATTTTATGTCATCTTGAAGTCTTTTAAACATTTCTCTTTTCATTACCACTTTAGTGAAAGGGGACCAGTCTAACCAGTGGGTGTATGGCTCATTTTTGTTATACTTACTTGCACAGTAACTACTGTGATTTCCTCACCCTCTTTTTGTCCTTCAACACGAAGAAGAGGAGAATTCTGCCTTGACCATTCCTTTTCCTCCCTGCCCTTTACTACCTTCCCCAAAGGAGGAGAAGCTGACGTGATGGGCCAGGGCTAAGTATTGACTGTAATTTAAAAGTCACCCAACCATTAGTGGCCTTTTGATTCCACTTCTTTTGCCCCAATGCCACACTCTCTCTTCTGTGTCTGGGATTCAGGAGGTAGCACGGGGCAGGGCCCACCAGCCTCTTTGCCCTTTCAGGTCCGTCTCAGATTGCGGGGCAAGAGGTGTGTATGAAGCATACTTCCCATTCTTGTCCCTGTGACTTACAGGATAAAATGATTCAGAGTTGACTACACAGAGCCCCAGACAGAAAGGAGTAAGACAATGTAATACTTTGGCTTGCAGGCTGACGTTTCCTGAAGGGAAAAGAAAATGAAGCCTGGAAAAGCACTTGTTTGTATAATATGCTTGGATAGCAATGAATAAATTTGGCCCTTTATCTCCCATTTAGCTATTGTTTTCTGTTCTGTTTTTGTTTTGTTGATTGCCATCATCCTCAGAAAGGTAGAATGATGGATGATGGTATTTCTGCGTGCGTGCACACACACACATACACACCTTGCATACTTAACAACTGTGAGTGTCTTTCCCCTACTTAGCAGCCTTCCAGAGATAGTTAGAACAAAGAATAGAGCTAACCAGAAAAAAAGGAGGGATGGTTGCTGGGCTCAGCCGCCTGGGTTCCTTCCTTCCCCGGCTGGGTGGGAGATAGGAGTAGTTGTGCACCAATGTTCGTACTCTGCAAGAGTCTTAGCTGAGCATACGGCCAGTCAACCAAAGACTCCATTTCCCAGGCTCCCTTCTTAGTTATCCTTAGCCAGATAACTAAGGTCTAAGCAGCGGTGGCACGTGTGCCACTTCTGGGTCTCGTTCTTAAATGGAACAAACCTGCTCTCTCCTCGTCCCTCTTTTCTTTGCCATGGTTTGGCAGACAGGTGTGATGGCAGCAGATGCCAGGGATGCAGAGATGTAAGTGTATGTCAAGGATGGCAGAGCTTTCCTAGCAGTCAAGGACTTCTTATTTTTCACTGTTATGTGAAAGAAAAGTAAGCTTCTGTTATACTTAAACCATTGTGTCTTGGGTCTTTTTGTTACATCAGACTGTACCCCAACTAATACAAGGGGAGAGATTCCTTAGAAATGTGGTCTACCCTCTGTCCTTGTATTTCCTTTCCCTCAAATCCCCGATTACACAGGTCCTAGTTCACGCCATCATTTCCCAGATGTCTCTGGTCATGACACATCTGAGAGCCGAGGTACCATTTTATCTCTCGGTACAAAGAGATGTGTATTCCTCCCTCTTTACTGACATTCTTCTAAGCTGATAATGTCTTCCTTTCGGTTTAAAATCAAAGATAGTCATATACCCTTTAGTGCTCCTATTTTTAACTCTTACCAAACATAAATGAAAACGTTTGGATATTTATGAGTTCACCTTTGTGGGTACAAGCACAGTGATGGATGGTGCCTGATTCGCATCCATCAGCAATTTCAACACTTTTTTTGTTTTTCCTTTGTAGTGGCTGCCTTCACCAGCCTCTCCGTGGTAAATGCATTTGCTCTTCTGGAACATTTTTCACTAAAATGTGTAGCAAACATCACTCCAAAGAACAGCTCAAAGAAAAAAAAATCCTCAATATAAATTTCCATACTATAATTCAGAACATCAGCATTTTAAATTAGACAGACCTGGATTCAAATATCATTTGCTACCTGTGAATATTGGTCAAGTTTACGTCTTTAGACCTCCGTTTCTCATCTATGAAAGAGCATAGCAATAGTTGCCTTCTGCGGATTAAATGAGAAAATACATGTATGTGTAGTTTGTAGAGTGAATGGCACGTTGCCGACACACGATAATCACTCACTGACAGTTAATTTTTCTCCTTGTAGTTAATGTTTTGATTCTTTTCTAAATTCATCTTCACAAGTAATTGACAGTGTATTTGGAAGCAGTGTCTGAAGCCAAGATGTTTGCCTGGTTTAGGAGGAGTGAATGTTTTGTCAAGCCATTGGGGCCTACTCCAAACTCACAAAAACAACACAAGATGCTCACTGAACTGTGGAACACTAATTATGCACCCTATTTATAATAATCTTACGAAGTCTCATTACCTACCGCAGTCACAATGCATTCATCTCATTTCTGTTTAGGCTAGGAAAATTACAGGAAGGCCTTGTCATTCTTTTTGGAGTTTTCTGTATTTGGTGACATTTCCCCAGCTTGCTGCAAAATAGCAACTGCAATTAATTACTTTTTGAATCGACTAAAGGACAGCTTGTAAGTTTTCTGCTGCCCTCTGTCAATTCTGGCACAATGAATTCTCTTTTAGACTTGCATTTTACAACTTGCATTTTAAGCATTTCAGAGGTTTCAGGGCCTAAACATAAAGTGGCAGGTAGGAGGGGAGTCCACTTTGTCTTTACTATTTTTCCAGAAAATGTGGCACTATAGTGATAATCAACTCAAGATCCTAATGTTTGCAATTAACTGATGTGTTTGCTTTTTAAGAAATCTGAACTTTGTAGAAATCTCCTAATGATTGAGTTGACATCATTTTATGCCCCTAATAGACTAGTCAAGATCTCAACTACTTTGGGCTTGCCTATGCTGCCCTCATCATTTTCCAAAGTTTTAATCATCTGAAAGTGAAACATGAGGGCTGTTTGGAAAGTATCCAGTGATGTAACTGTTCTTGTTAAGTTGACAATGGCTGGATTTTTTCTAGACAGCCCTCCTATAATAAACAAGGAAAATTTCAACCTGACAGTTCTTGTTTCTCCCATTTAGTCAGTGATTGCAAATACTTTCACTCTATTCAGAGGCTGTATTAAATGACTTGTCTTTATTTTGTCTTCAAGTTTTCAAGTCATATTCAGGCACATATCATGGCACCTTTCATGTTACTGGAGCCCATCTCCATAATTGACATTAGAACCAAGTGAAGGGTCATGATCAACCCCAATCGGACAAAGGATTCTCTAGTTGATCATTTATAAATAATCTCAGAGGTATTTTTGAATATAGATGTTATGTAGGAAATCTGAAGTTTTTCAAATTTACTTTAAACAAAATGGTGATGTAACCTACATAAGAAGACAACATTTGAAATGAGGTCACTTTCTCCAATCTACACCCTTGTTCAGCACCTGCTTTGTGCCTGCTCTACATAAGTAACAAATTATTCTCAGCTTCACAGATAATGCAAACCGGACCAATTCATGTTCACCTCTTTCAGAAGTTTCTAGACATAAAGATTATGAAAATCTGAGATTTAAATACTGTTAACTGAATACATATTGAGAACAAAAAGGTGTGTTAAATAAAAAGGTGTTGCAAATATGAAAAGTTGGTTTTCTATAATACAAATAAGTTGAAGGTCAAAGGTAGTTACGTTCGCCTTTGTCCTTTCAGTCAATTTGTTCTTTTATTTTAATCGGAGTAAAACAGAATGCAAGATGTTAGAGCATGACTTTTTGTTCCTGAGGTTGACTGAGGTGTCAGTATGATAGCTAATCAGGGAGGCCAACCTAAGTGAGAGACAAACCCTCCATAATGCCAGTTTTCAAAAGCTCTGATCCAGAACCTGTCCCCTAATCCTGAGTCCTTTTATCTACTTCATGAATATGATAAGAGGCCAGCGGGTGAGGAGAGGATTTTGTGAAGAGATTGGTAAACATAGTCCTTTAGAGAGAGCTGTTGTTTGCTGAACTCTCACCACCCTGCTTTCAAGGCACCACATTCTAATTCCAAGCTTATAAAGGGGACTTCAAGGGCATCAAGGTATAAATTTCAAAAAGTTCACTCTCACACAAGTAAACAGTGAGTCTGCATCAATAACTTATTTAACTCATTAATGAGTAAACCTGCCTGATGGCAAAATAAGAAATATATGTATATGAGGGCTGTCCATAAAGTATCCAGCCATGTAATATGAAAAATAGAGGCATTTATGACTTGATTTTTTTCCGAAAAGATAAGATTTCAAAGTTGGATAGAAAACTGTGTGGTGTCCTGTAAGACAAAAAACAAACAAAAAAACATCATAATTACAGAAGTCGATCATCTTTTCTACTAAAAAATTATTTACATCTCTATTGATCAAAAATTGATAAAAAATAATTGCAACTAATGAATAGTCTATAAGTTAATGTGTACCTTTTCAGAAACTGAGACCTAATTATTACTAAATAGTAAGTCAAAAATATTATCTTTCCTAGAGTGACAGGTGACTTTTGGACAGGCTAGTCAGACAGTACTCTGACGTGAATTTGCAAGGGCACGTGGTAATCTTTTCTCCCATATTTATAAATTCTGAATAACATCCTGGATAAGGAGATCACTCAGTGTTTTGAGGTATGGTCCTGCAGTCCAAAAACAGAGAGAAGTGTCTGTGACTCCTGCCTGAAGAAGCTAAAGTACACGATAGCCAGTCAGATCCCTGAAAATCTAGACAGTAGTAATAGGCCAAGTGGTTGCACTTCCTGGTTGAGAGAGTAAGCACAAAACCCTCCTGGTCCAGGATCCCTGGTGGTGTAGCGGCTAAGGCTTCAGCGCTCTCACCACCGCAGCCTGGGTTCCATCCCCAGCCAGGGAACTACCCACATTAAGAACATCAACAACAAAAAACCCCTCCTGGTCCTGACCAAGGTGGTCTTATGTAGGGGCACAGGGACCTCCGAAAAAAGGCTGAGGGTGTGCTGCTGGCTGCCCAGGGGCTGAGTTAGAGGTTACAAAAGCCCACAAGTGGCTGATCATGACAACTGCAGGAGCCACACAGGCGCCTTTTGAAGTGACGACGAAAGCACCCACAAGAGAAAAATCTGGCTTGTATTGTTAGCTAGCCCCGCTCGGGATTACCCAGCCGCTTGTTGGGCCCACATTGCTAATAAGTAAAAGAAGTAAAAACTGGCTAGACTCATCTGTCTCTCCCTGATAGGAACATGAAGAAGAGGAGCATAAAGAAGGCAGAGAACAGGAATACCTCACATCTGTCCCCATGCAGCCTTTCTACCTGAACTAGGTTAAATCAGATTTTTTTTCCTGGTCTTTATTTATTCCTACCACACACATTCTGGATATACTGTAGTAATTTTTTTTTAACCTAACTGAATGGTATCACCCTTTTTTCTCCAGTTTTATTGAGAGATAATTAACATATAGCATTGTATTAAAGGTGTACAACATAATGATTTGGCATATTTATATATTGCAAAATGATCACCACATTAAGTTCAGTTAATATCCATTACCTGACAACGTTATAATATTTTTCTTATGTTATAACTCAACACAAGTGAAAAAAGTAACTCTCTCTTGCAACTTTCAATACAACACTATTGTGAACTGCAGTCACCGTGCTGTACATTTTATCCCCAGAACTTATTTGTCATATAATTGGAAGTTTGTAACTTTTTTACCTTTACCCATTCCCTCTACCCCTCCACCCCACTGCTTAAAGTAGATTAAGTCAGAGATTTGCCACTAAGTCAAGTTTAGAATTTTAACTGTTATATAGGACTAGATATTTATTTTATGGAATGCCTACATCATGACTTTTATGACTAATCATGATTGTTTTTGTTAGTTTGTTTTTATTTTGAATGGGAACAGAAAAGTCATGAAACTGCTCAAGTTTTCAATAAAGAGCAGGGGAGAAATGTTTTCCTCTAAAGAAGATTTTAAAAGAAAAATGGGAAATAGAAATGAAAATGCATTATGGGTACCATCTAAGTGCCATGATTTTCCTTAGTGGTAGAAATTGCTTCCCTTAGATGAAGAAACCAGAGAATGGGACTAACATACCCTTCAAGTACCACATCTCTTCACCTTACCATGATTCCATATTACTGTTTTGGGGTGTAGGATTTGAAGGTAAAACTTTACCACCAAGTTGATAGAAAGAAACCACAGCTAAAGCGATCAAAATTATGGTAAATGATACTTTCCTCCCTATTGCATTTTTAGATGTCTGTGCTTAACTTTATCTTTATACATGTGTGATATAAAGAGAAATGTCTGCCATTCCAATATTGGAAACAATTTTTGCTTTTCAATATGACATTAACTTGATAGCCTGGAAGATATATTCCTCGTAAGTAAAAATTTACCTTTCAAAGTGAAAACAAAATTTATTTAGTTGAACAAAATCTTTTTTTGTTTTGTTTTGTTTTTGGCTGAGTTTCTCCGGGGACGCTGCATGCATGGTATTGTAGCAAAAGTAAGGCTTTTGAAATTAATTAGTCCTTGGATTGAATTCCACCTCTATCATATTTAAACTGTCTGAATTTGAACAAGGTCTTTAATCCTTTAGAGCAGACCTGGACAGATGTTTTCAGGCCAAGGGCTACTTCTCCAAGTGTTGTGGCCCACTAGCTGTTTATTATATTATTCAGGTGGTCACCCCCAAATTGTTTGGTGGTCCACTAGTGGACTGTGATTGACGTCCTGCCCAGCTCTGCTTTAGAGCCTCAGCTTCCTCATCATTAAATAGGGATGATACCCATTTCTTTACATTTTAAACTGAATTCCCTACATGTCTATGTTTTTTTTTTCTTTATTTCACCTATCCCTCTTCCCCTTCCTCTTTGGCAACCATCAGCTTGTTCTCTATGAGGTCAGACAATAAGTTCGCAAACTCACCCTAGAAAAAGTGCTACATACCTCATTGCTGAATATCACTACGGTCACCTTTGAAGTAAGGTGTCATAACAGTTGTTTGTACAGTGCTGCAAATGTAAATGCATGGTGGCAAGTTCACAAACTTAATTGTCATATTTTGGGGATCTATGGCACAGCTGCGATGGTCATTCCAGAAAAAGAGTTCCAAAACTGCTTTGAAGGGTGGACTAGGTGCCGGTGTCAGTGCATAGCTTCCCAAGGGGAATCCTTCAAAGGTGACCATAGTGATATTCAGCGGTGAGGTATGTAGCACTTTTTCTAGGATGAGTTCACAAAATTAATTGTCCAACCTTATATACCTATAGGTCTACTGCTATTTTATTTCATGTTTTCATTTGTTTGTTTGTTTAGATTTCATGTATAAGTGAAATCATACAGTATTTGTCTTTCTCTGACTTATTTCACTTAGCATAATACCCAATATGTCTATTCACATTGTTACAAATGGCAAGATTTTATTCTTATTGTTGAGTAATATTCCAGTGTGTGTGTGTGTGTGTGTGTGTGTGTGTGTGTGTATCTCACATGTTCTTTATCCATTCCTCTATCAATGGACACCTAGGTTGCTTCCATACCTTGACTAAAATTCCCCACCCTCATGTGTTTAGAATGGGATTAGATAGTATACTAATCAACCTGTGCTCGAAAGGGAAAAAGTATTCAGCTAATAGAAAAGAATAACTTGTAATAATTTATAATCTTCAAGGCTTATAATGTTCATGACCTGGTGAATAGTTTTTTTCTATTGTTTGACAGAAAAACTTTGTATTTGAACTTCAAACTCAAGTGGCTTCCCATTAGGTCCAGTTTGCTGAGTTCTGCCCCTGGGAGCACCAGAGGATCATTTGTTGCCCTCAGAACGCTTGCGTTGCCTGGCTGCAGCATGTGACCCTTACTTAGGTTCCAAAGTCAGGCACACTGACTACTACTCCCTTGCTTCAGATCATCATTCAAAGGGTAGAGTTAGTTTTGAAAATCTCCAAGCATTTCAGGTCCTGGGGTGGAAATACTAATTTCAAAAGGCAGCTGGTTTAAATTTCCAAGCTCTGGAGACACAGCAATTTATTAGAGATCATTGTGTAAACCTAGAGGCTAGCTTGTTGTGAAATTTTGAGGAAAAACAGAGGTCCTTTAAAAAGAGGATTATCAAACAAATAAGTGCTAGAGACTCTGACGTTCTTGTTAGAACTCGGTGAGGAAGAGGTGGTGGATGAACCAAGCTCCAAAATGGAGGGGATATTCCTGCATCTCTGTGACCCAACACAAGAGTGAGGAGCAAGTACTCACTCTGATTTGTCAGAAAAGAAGTATTCTGAGCATGAATCTGGAGACAAAGTTTAGTAAAAGGCAAAAATGAGGTGTAAAGATCAATTGATCAGTTGACAAAGGGCATAAGAACTCTAGATTCAATGCTAGGTAAACCATTTTGACACTGTCTGAGGACTCAAAACTCGATAACATTATACAACTAACTTTGTATGAAACCAGAGACCTGTATTAATTACATTTAAGAAGAAAACTCGGACCTTTCCAGTGTGTGTGTGAACACCTTGGTCAATGCACCTGAGCAAATTGGCTACATTCACAATTACATAGTATTTAGTAGAACCCATAGTAAGTCTTGCACTCTCCATATGAATGAGTCCAATAATTCAGTATTGTCTACCTGAGGATAGACCAAAATATTTTTCAATTAACTCTAGACCCAACTGGATGAAAGTTGTCCCTAGGACATTAACTCGCCACATTTCAGATTGGAAATGCTTGCTTGATGATGGGCTTGACAAAAATTCCAGTATACAAGAAGCTCACGGGGTAAAAACTAAAGATGCTTAGAGGCAAGAAACTGTTATCATTGTAAGATGAGTGGCTGAAATCAGAGGTGAGCTTGTGAAGATATTAGTCAGGACAAAAGAGGTATATGATACAGCCACAGTTAATGGTTTAATGAGATAGTAGACATTAGACAAGCATAAAATTTTAATTACCAATTGTAGTAAAGATTAGAAAGAAAAATAAACAGTTCTATGAGAAAGATACTAGTGGAGAGGAAAACCTAATTTTGATAAAAAGGGTCAGAAAAAGACCTCTTTAATAAACTGACATGTACTCTGAGGTCAAATTACAATCATGATAGAGGACCTCTAAGTGGCTGACCATACTTACTGTTTTCAAATGGGATGGAAAACAATGGTCCTGTCCCATTTCAGATGGTATGTGTGGTCAGCCTACTGACGCCATGAATTTAGCCCAGTGAGACTAGGTGGATCATACTATTAGAAAAACAAGACAGGACCATTGTTTTCTGTCCCATTTAAAACGGTACGTCTCATCAGCCTACCTCTAAGGGCTCTTGCAGTTTACAGAAGGATCAGGATGGGCAAGGATCAACACCCATTTCCAGCTACATGAATGAATATAGGAGGTCTTCAATTGTGTCTGGGAGTATTGATTGTGGCCCTTAGCACAAATTAGCCCCCTCAGTGCCTGTTGTAGTGTCTGGAATTCTAGTATTCCATTTCCTTTAGTCCTACATGACACTATGGAAAACACTTTTTATAAAACCACTCACACTGCAGTTGATGAACACAGTTAGTTCTTCTCTATAGTGGGAGGTGAGTTCCCATCACCCTCCCCACTACTATTCCTAGAGATAAGAAAGGTATTAACAGGTTATCCTATTCCATGACAAGAGATAATGTAATGTCTTCTCAGAAAATTAACTATCTTTCATTTGTTCCCAACAAACTCATTCATGCCTTTAGTTTCATCAAGTACCACAACAGATTTTCAATTGTTTTGCTTTGAGAAAGACCCAATGCTATATGAATTCCAAAGACGTTTATCCTATTATTTGAAATGTATTTTTGATTCATTTTTACCCTACTCAAACTGTTGCTTAAAAAAAGTCATTTGTGGGAGTTCCCTGATGGTGTAGTGGCTTAAGGCTTCGGCGCTGGCGCTGTCAGCGCTGCGGCCTGGGTTCGATTCCCAGTCAGGGAGCTACCCACATACCAGAAAGCGAAAAAGCAAAAAAAAAAAAAAAAAAAAAGTCATTTGATGTCCAAGTCAAAATTTGAAGATTATTACGTCATTGCTTAAAAAGCTCTTAAGAAATTATGTTCTGCGCCCCCCCCCCAAAAATAGAAGTGGACTTGGAATTGATAATAAATTGTGTTCTGTAATCAGTCGGGTGCTAGAGTTTGGAGGGGTTGGGGAAAAGCAAAAAACCAACTGCCCTTAATTAGTAGCTATAGGAAACTGGCAAACTTTTAAACTCAAAACAAATGGAAAATATTCTTAACTAATGAAAGATGTGGTTCCAGGGAAGCCAAAAGCTTGGTTTTTGATAAACATATTAGAGTTGGAATTCAGTTTTAAAAAGCAGGTGAAAGACTTTAGTTGCAACCAACTGGCTTGCTTCTGGCGCCCTGAGGAAGAACAGATGGATGCAGCCGTCTGAAGGTGCACTACCAGCTAAGGAGAAAATAGACCTTGAAATAGATCACTTAGTCAGACCTCTCATTATTTTAACTACTATTCAGCATAGAATGGCACAACTCAGATAATAAAGTATTATATTCCCAAAGGCAGCTTCTTGAAAGGCTAGCTTGGCAGCTGTTCATTTCACCTGGAAACTTCAATTCAACATGACAACAAATGAAGTCTGGCCTAGAACTGTGAGAGGTCCCTAATTTATTAACATCAAGAGGCAAGTTTTAAAGGGACAGTTTTTCTTTCTGCTCATAATGCTGTAGCAAAGGTCAGAATCATTTGCAATCCCCAAATGTGCAAATAAATAACTTTGATTTCACAGTAATGTAAGGGGAAGGACGTTCTTCCTCACATTGAGCCTGAGAAAATCTGAGGAATAGAGACAATCACAAAATTCTGAGGCACTTTTCCTTTCAGTGTCCTTCTATCTGAGGCTCTCAGTTTATCTTTTTTCCACCTGCTTCCAAACATTTTTCTAGATATCTTGGTAGTGATAGGCCCCTGAAAATACAGAGGTGTCCTCTGAGATTGTGTTGCCCAGAGTGATTTATTAATAGTGATTATTAATTATTTAAGCTACCTCAGCAATAATTTTTGCCAACCCATAGCCTAAAGCAAAGGTTTGTTATTTAAGGTTTAGATTTATAGTTTCAACTTGCACTTTTTCTGAAAACCACCCACAGAAATAAACCTTTAATTAAAGTGAAAGGATAATAAATATGAGAAAGTATCTTAATTGTGAACAGATTTATTGGGTTTAGATTTATTGGGCTTACAAAGCACAGACCTCTGGGGATTGGACATAATTGAAATTATCCTTGGCACTTAAAGAGAAACAGCTGGGTCAGGAGTTAGGGATTGAAAACAAGCACAATCTTCTGGAATGCAAGCGTTTTGACAGTATTTTTATGAGGTTAAACTAAGGTAGATCATAGGCTCAGATGGCATAAAGGGATCATCTTTCTGGATCTTCAACGATTCTGAGGGGATTCCAGATTGGCTAAAAGGAAATCCACTGACTCCTTGATATCTTGTAATCCCTAGCTCCAGTCTTTTTTCCATTTTCTTATCATGCATTATTTCAATAATATTCTTGACCATACTATAAACTCCTTTGCTCTTCTGTCTTTTCATCACACCACATGAACAAAACCTCATTCCTCCTACAGCCCACTTCTGCTCTCTCTCTCTGTCTTCACCCAACTGGCCAAGTGCCCCATAATACATCTATTGGTATTATTATAAATTTGGATTTGCTAGCTTCATAGGACACACCAAACCTGTTTAGCAATCGTAACTTGTTTCTCTAGTCCCCTGCTCTCTCAATTCCCCACAGTCTTGCCACTGAATTCCATATAAACACACACACACACACACACACACACACACACACACTTTTGTGCCTATTCTGTAAAAAGAGACTAACAATAGACAAACTTTCTAGATGTTTTGGAAGAATTAAATGAATGGTTATGTGAAACTCTTAGAGCAATACCCAGCAAAAAATAAAAGCCACGTGTTACTTATTATGATTATATACAATCACTCACTCTATATGTGTATTTGGAGGTAGGATAAATTCAACATAGCATGGCTGAATATGACATTCTCAAGCAAATACTTCAGGACTACCTGGTTCAATGAATTACACCAGCATTCCTCCAATTTTACAAGCTAAAGCTAAGGAGACATTCTTGACCCTCTTTTCTCTCTCATTCTGATACCCAATCAATTAAGCTACCAACAGTATGTAGGCGGTTCTTGTAAACACTAGACTGTCTCTCTTCCTGTGTTTTTCATATTGTAGCCAAGATTTCCTCCTTTCAGTTCTTTACACATACAAAAACTTGTGCAAACAGTGCATCTTCTCCCTCCAGCTGCTCAGACCTAATCTTGATTAGCTTCTTTGCTTTCCTTGGGATATAATCTCTGTACCCTCTTTAAGTCAGGTAGCTTTTTTATATCTCCTCTTAGAAGTGCATTCCTTCTCTTCATAAGACTATTAGTTTTAACTAAGCATTTTGGGGTCTAGATAATGTGATTATTTATCTTCTATCTAGAATTCAAGATCCATAAATTAGGAACAGTATCTAGTTTTGCCCACCATTATATTAAAAAAGCCTAGCATAGTTCCTAGTGCCCAGATGAAGATAAAAATATATTTTTTCAGTACATGAAAGGAGTATTTGGAATAAGAAAATGGAAAGCCTTATAGACATCAGAGAAACCATATGTCTTTTTCTACTCTATATTTTTCTACTCTTTATTTCATAAAATAAATTAAATATACTGTAGGAAAAAAATCAGTGAAGCCAAAGTTGGTTCTTTGAAAAGATCAACAAAATTGAAGCAGTTTTAGTTAGACTGACCAAGAAAAAAAATGGGGAGATTGAAGTTACTAAAATGAAAAGTGAAAAAAAAAAGATATCACTGCCAACCTTGCAGTAATCAAAAGGATTATATGAAAATACTTACATTGTATGCCAACAAATTAAATTATGTGGATGAAATTTTAAAGTTCCTAGAAAGACACAAGCTACTGAAATTGACTTAAGAAAAATAGAAAACCAGAATACATATGATTAGTTAAAAATTGAATTAGTAATTTAGAAAACTCCTTACAAAAATAGACTAAACCCAAATGTCATTCACTTATGAATTCTAGCAAACACTTAAAAAGAAGAAATAATACATTAAAGAAGAAATAATACAATTCTTTAAAAACTCTTGCAAAATATAGAATAAAGGGGATAAGTTACCAACTCATATGAGACTATCATGTTGATCATGATACCAACCAAATTAAAAAGCAAAAACAAAAATTAAACTATAGAACAATTCATTGTACCCATTATGAGTATAAATTTAAAAGTCTTCAAAAATATATTATTATTGATTCCAGAAAGGTATAAAAAAGGATTACTCAGGTCCAACTGGATATCATAATATGAAAGCATAAATTTGGACCCCCACCTCACACCATGTAAAAAAATTACCTCAAATGGATCAAAGACCTAACTGTAAAAGATAAAACTCTTAGAAGAAACCTTAAGTGTAAATGTTGATTATCTTCTAGTGGGCAATTGTTTCTTAGTTATGATATCTAAAGCAAAAGCAATAAAAAAAGTAGATACATTGGACTTCATAAAAATTGAAAACTTTTGTGCTTCAAAATACACCATCAAGAAAGTGAAGAAACAATCCACAAAATAGGAGAAAATATTTCAAATTATATATTAATATTTGACAGGAGACAGAAACAGAATATATAAAGAATTCTTAAGAGTCAGCAACAAAAAGACAACCCCAATTTAAAAACGAGAAAAGAACTTAAATAGATAATTTTCTGAAAAGAATATACAAAAGGTTGGTAAGCAGATAAAAAATGTTCATCCTCATTAGTCATTAGAGAAATGCAAATCGAAACCACAATGAGATGCTACTTCAAAATAATTAAGATGGTTAAAGTAAAAAAGACAATAAGAAGTGTTGCAAGGCTTCATGTATTACTAATGGAGATGAAAAGTGGAACAGTCACTGTGGAAAATAGGCTATTTTTCAAAAAGCCAAACAGTTTTTATGTGACCCAGCAATTTTACTCCTAGGTGTATATTTAAGGGAAATGTAAACATGTTTACACAAAAATTTGTACACAGATATTTACAGCAGGATTGTTTATAATAGCCCCAAAATAGAAAGAAACCAAAGGCCCATCAGCTGAAAAATGGATAAGCAAAATGTTATATATCTAGTCAATAAAATGTTATTCATTCATAGAAAGGAATAAAGTACTGATACAAGCTATAACATGGATGAGTCTTAAATATATGCTAAGTGAAAGAAGTTGAATGCAAAAACCACATATTGTATAGATCCATTTATATGAAATGTCATGGATAGAACAAGTATATAACAGAAAAAATATATTTGGGGTTTCCTACAGTTGGGAGCGTTATGGGAAATTGTGGAGTGACTGCTAATGGGTTTGTGCTTTCTTCTGGGGGGTGATGAAAATTTTCTAAAATTGATGGAGAACAACTCTGAAAAGCTAATAAAACTAATGATTTATGCAGTTAAATGGGTGCATTATATGGCGTGTACATTATATCATAATAAAGATAAATATGTACATATGTATTTCAAGCCACATACTTGATTTCAAATGGTTTAGTAATCACTTCAAAACAATTTTATTTAAAAAAAATACTTAATGGTAAAAATTTGACTGTTATTCTTTTAAGATAAGGAGTGAGTCAAGAATTTCCAGTATTACTTCTATTTAAGAGAGCGAAAGTTCTAACCAGCACAAGAAATGGAAATTAAGTGATCCAGATTGGAAAAGGAAAATGTAAGACTTTCCTTAATCACATATGACATAATTGTCCATAGAGAAAATCTCATGAAATGTGCAAAAAAGCTACTAAGGACCAATAGGTAGGTTTAGGAAAATTTCAAGGTACAACATCAACCTAAAAATATTAATTGTATTTATAAATACTAGTAACACACATTTAGATATTAAAATAAAAAAATGCCACTCACAAAACAGAAAAAGTATGAAAAATTAGGGATAATTCTGACAGAATATGTGCAAGACCTATTCACTGTAAACTATAAAGCACTTATGATAGGAATTAGAGATCTAAACAAATTCAAAGACATACCATATTTATGAATTGGAAGTCTTACTATCATTCATATGTCGCTTTTTCCACACAAATGTGTACATTAAATGCAATGATTTCAAAATCCCAGCAGGTATTTTATAAAAATTGACAACTTCAAAAATAACCAATTTGGAGTACTCGCACTACTCATTTTATAGCTATAGTATCAAAACAATTCAGTATTGGCATAAATATAGACAGATAGATCAGTGTAATAGAATAGAAAATGCAGAGCAAGGAGAAATGGAGGCATAGAAGGTGAGTGGTAAGGCCAAGTCTCCCCTCACTTTAGAAATGCCCAGGAAATTGCTAATTTGTCAATTTAGACTTTTAGATTTAAGTTTACATAGTCCATTAAGTCCCACATTTTTTAATTGTTGTGCTTTTTGTTGAATTTGCTCTTTAAAGTGATCCCCAGATGTAGTAGGAAGTGTAGCCCAGTGTTCCTAGGCGCAGAAAGGGTGATACATGCCTTAGGGAGTGTTGGATAACCGTCATGCGAGCCTGAGTTATGGTGCTATTGGTCGCAAGCTCAGTGTTAAAGAGTCAGCAATGCCTCTTAAGTGTGGTGTCTTTAAGCAGAGACCCACACAGAACGAGGTGTGTGCTGATGGGGTGATGAGTCGTCGTGAGGAGAGGCCTGCAGGAGCCCAAGCCAGTACTCCCCCGGGGGCCGTGACCCAGCGTGGCGAACAGCTTCGTAGACTAGAGCCAATCAGGACAGTCACCTGCGTGCCTGTGCGCCGACGCCGAGGCGCGGGCCTGTCGGTGGTGTGAGGCACCCTCTCCCACACGTTCGTGCACGCGGGTGCACACGTGCATGCACACACGTACACGTGCAGGTGACCTTGGACGTTCCCTCCTGCGTCAGGTTGCACGCTGCGAATTGCGTTTACATGTTGAAGAGAGACAGCGGACCCCCTGACATTGGAAGTGCCCCAGGAATTCGGGCGCTGTGGAGCACGGTTCCCTGACACCTGACACCGGCTGGCGGGGAGGAGCAGTGAGCGGCCGCGGGAGCAGGCCCAGCGCGGGGTGGACATCTGCCCGCGGGCTTGGCCTCGGGACACAGGCCGAGCACGTGCTCCGTGCCGGAGCGGACGGACGGAGTTAGAAACGGGAGAGGCAGAGCGCCCAGGGGGGAAATAATTAATTAATGTAAACCTCTGAGTACCATTAAATCCCCGTGCCCCACAAATGAGGGTATTGGGTTTTTTGTTTTTTTTTTTTAATTTTTTAGCTTTTTTTTTTTTTTCTTTTTGGTATGTGGATAGCTCCCTGACTGGGAATCGAACCCAGGCCGCAGCGCTGACAGCATCACCGCTGAAGCCTTAAGCCACTACACCATCAGGGAACTCCCACAAATGAGGATATTGTTACACTCTTCTTACTATTTTTACTCCTTGTTACTTCCCTGAGGGGCCTCAGCGTTCCATCTTCCAGGTGAATGTAATTGAATTCCTTGGGCTAAAAAGTGAAAATTAAGATCTATCTGTCTGTCTATCTATCTATATAATCTTGACTCAAATGAAAAGGAGACGCAGAAAGAACCAAAAATGAGATACAGTCACGAAATACGTAGCTCAGACTTCGGCCAAAGGACTAGAACAGAGGCTATTTGAAAGCGAACAAGACATGGTTTCCCTTCCATTCCGAGGAGGATGCTGCCCAACTGTGTATTTTTATTCAAAACTGGTCTTTTTCATGTCGTCCATAGATGTGCGAATCAGTCACACAACGTGGTCAATCCCAGCAGGAAGCGGCTCAGTGTGGAACCGGCACGCGTGTTTCTCGGGATGGTCTCTAGTCCTTTACCTGATTTGTGAGAACCTAGTGCTGTTCCAGGGAGGGCTGTACTATGGGTTTTAGGCGAGTTTTTCACTGTAAACGACTGCCAAAAGAGGGCTCTAAATTTACCCCACACCCCTTTGGAGAATGAGGAAAACCATCTATCTCTTTAAATCTATATTCAGGGATCTGATTTTACTTTCGACTGCCAAGAGCATTGTTGAAATTGCAATCCTGCAGTACAGCCGTTCTCAGCTACATTAACTGACAAGAACAAAGGTGCACTCAATGTGCATAGATGCTGCTGGTCCCATGACAAGCTCTGCATACTAACAAGGGGTGCCTCTGTCTTTGAAGAAATAAAGAGGACCCATGATAAATGGTGTGCACCAAGACACTGACAGCTCGTCTTCTCCTGCACTTGCCTGCTGCATCGCGCTGGATGGAGAGATGTGGAGCAAGTAGGAACACAAGCTCTCCTCTCCCCATAACGTTTCCTCCTTCATTCCTCTCATTCCCTCTCTTGTAGCAATTGAGTTTGTCCTTTATCCAAGGCTCTTTTGAAGTTAATGATCTTAGACTCTGAAAATAGTCTTTAAGTATACGAAAGGTTATTATGTAGAATGACAGCCAGCTGTTGCCCATCTCACCCAAGGGTAGAACTTGGGCTGCCACCGTTCATTCTGGAAGGACCAAACAAATGCTTCTTGATCATGAAGATGATGATGGTTATGGTGATGATGATGACGATGATGATCAAATAACATCAAGCATAAAGAAGACCTGAACTGTAATCTGAGGAAACTCATTTTAATAAAAGAAATGTCCCAACATTGAAAATTCTGAATCTAGTTGCTGATTCAAATTTTACTCAACATTGAACAAGAATTTTCTAAGCATCAACTGAGAGACCAATGCTGTTGTTGAACCCAAGGAGTGTGTAAAATTATGGATCAAAAACCTGTCTCTGTCTAGTTGGTTTACAACTTATTTTAAAACAAGGACTTCCATATGTGAAATTATTAAGCAGTGCTTAAAGATAATATATAATTACTGTCCTGACTATTTATGAGTTAGGCAGTTTCATTATTTAAGGGAGTCTTCATGAAGGAGATGAGACTTCAGCTAGCCCTTGAAGTAACTTAAAAGATATGTATTCATTCTATAAATATTACTGTCCACTATAATGATATTCTGGGATTACCAGAATCATAGAATGATACAGTTAAAAGGCATGTTTGAGATGACAAACTATCTTTTCATTACACAACTGAGAAAATGATGTCTAACCCTTATCCTTTCTGGGTAGGCAACCATAGCAAATCAGTGGTGGAAACAGGAAGGAAATCAATTTCTACTTTACCTCGATATTTCTGTGTGAAAAAATGTGATCATTTCTCTAGGCTCCATTGTCCAGACATACACAAGTATAAGAAATGTCCTGAAAATAACTACAAAGTATCATGTGAGTATCATTATGATAAAATAAGGAGAAAAAAAACATCTACCAAAATCATCACTCTGAAGATAAAACAAGAAACATTTCAATTGTTAAAAAATTAGTGAACCAGATATCTTTAGAAGACATTTTTCTTATGAAAAATAATACTGCGGTTTGCCAAATATGTTCCGTGTTTAATTAATCCTTTTTTCTATTTAACAAAATGTCTACAACTAAGTTCCCATTTAATTTGGTTGTCTAGTTTCTATATTAGCTACAGTTCTTAAATTCCAAGTTATTTTGTACTAATTTTCAGACATCAATAAATCTTAGATTATATAATACTTTGAAGTAGTTTTTTTTTTTTCTTTTCTTCTTCCCAATAGAAGGAATAAAGAAAAGAAGCTAGGGGGGAGTTCCCTGGTGGTGTAGTGGCTTAAGGCTTTGGCGCTGGCGCTGTCAACGCTGCGGCCTGGGTTCGATTCCAGTCAGGGAACCACCCACATACTACAAAAGGAAAAAAAAAAAGAAAAGAAGCTAGGTATGCACGAGGTACATACTGAGAGGCAACATACACAGAAGTTAAAGCTTAGTTTCTGAGTTAGACTGTTTTGGCATCAAATTCCATTCTCGAGACTTGTGCAACTATAGACAAATTAAACTCAATAGGTCTCCAATCTTTTGTCTCCATAAAACAGAAAATGTTGTACCTAATTCAAGAGATAATTATAAATATCAAAGTTGTTAATGCATGCAAAATAATCTGCAATGTCTGGCATATAGTATATTCTGAAAAAATGATAAGTAAAATGTTAGTTATTAAGTACCTTGAAAAGGGAGATGAGTTATGTTTGGCTACTAACTTTGGTGTCAAGATTGCTGACCAGGTAATTATAATCACTCTTAGGACAAAAGACTATCTATCAATTGTGTATGAAGTTGTAAATGCATCTAATTGACCATGCTGTCAGGAAAAGAAGGATGAGTACGTGACTAACAAGAACCTCTCTAGCTTAAACATTGCTGAATTACACATAAAGCACTTAAGAAGACTTTTAGCAGATTTTTTTAAAATTTTGAAACTAATTAATGCTCATTATAAAAGTCTTAGCAAATACAAATATATAAAAATGTTAAAAAAAATCTCCTGCAGTAGTGCCGTTTGAAGTCAATACATTTAATGAATTTCTTTTCATGTATATATGAATATTTTATATACAGGGTCTAGCAGAAGTAATGCTGGACTCTGTATGTGAATGTCTTATGTGAGATGGACAGCAGTTTGAATGTTTCACCCAAAGAGTGCTCGAGTGTGATATTGTTATGTTATAGAATTACATGCTTATGATTTTATAATAAAAGATTTGGTATAGATTACCAACTCATAAAAAAGGAGCATTATTTGAGCCAGACCTTGTATACATGTATAATTTTGTGCATTTATGTAATTTATAAAATTTACATTTTAATGCAAACATTAGAGTACAACCACATAAATATTTTTTCTATTTTTATTTTTCAATTACATTTGGCATGCAATATTATCTTAATTTCAGGTGTACAGTATAGCATAATGATGAGACATTTATGTAACTTACAAAATCCTTATTTCGATACATCTGGTTTCCATCTGACACCACATGTAGTTATTGCAATGTTATTGACTATATGCCCTATGCTGCACTTTACATCCCTGTGACTATTTTGTGACTATGAATTTGTACTTCTTGATTTCTTTCCCTTTTGTACCCACACCTCCCACCCTCCTCCCATCACCCCAACAAATCTAGTACCCATCTGATGCCACCCACAGTTATTGCAACATTATTGACTTTATTTCCATGTTATACCATATAACTCCTTAACTATTACTTTGTAACCACCAAACTGAACTTCCCAATCTCTTCCCCTTGTTTCACCCCTACCCCAGCCTTGCTCCCATCTGGCAACAAACCAAATATGTTCTATATCTATGAATCTGTTCCTGTTCAGCTTGTTTATTTTTTTCTTTGGATTTCACTATGAGCAAAGCAACTTGCATCTGTTTTTCTCTGTTTGACACTCCACTCAGTGCAATACCTTTCATGTCTTTTGATTGGAGCTTTTAATCTATTTAAATCGAAAGTAATTGTTGATGTGTATCTATTGCCATTTTATTGTTCATAATTTTGCTTTATTTCTCTGCGCCCCCCGCCCCCATCTTAAAGCAGTCCTAATCCTTGTAATTCTGGTTTGGTGGTGATGAACTTCTTTAGCTTTTTCTTCTCTGGGAAGCTCATTATTTGTCCTTCAATTTTGAATGATAACCTTGCTGGGTAGAGTAATCTTGGTTGTGGGTCCTTGCTTTTCATCACATTGCATATTTTCTGCCACTCCCTTCTGGCCTGCAAAGTTTCTGTTGAGAAATCAGCTGACAGTCTTTTTTTTTTTTTTTTATGGTTAGAGATTAAAGGTTAGTTGTATTTTTATTTTGTAGATGAATAAAGCTGACAGTCTTATGGGAGCTCCCTTACAAGTAACTAGTTGCCTTTCTCTTGCTGCTTTTAGTATTCTCTCTTTGTCTTTAACCTTTGTCATTTTAATTATAATGTGTCTTGGCGCAGGCCTGTTTGGGTTTATCTTGTTTGGGATTCTCTGTGCTTGCTGGGCTTACATGTCTGTTTGCTTTCCCAGGTTAGGGAAGTTTTCAGTCATAAAAAAAAAAAAAAAAGATTTCATCATTTGTATCCTTTTAGAAGAATCCATCAAAAAGTCACAATATAAAGTGTGATGTTCAAGTTGACAATGCACTGTAGAATTGTATGCCTGAAACCTATGTAATCCTTGCTAACAGATGTCACCCCAATAAGTCTAACAATAAAAATGAATAAAAAAATTAAATAAATAAAAAAAAGTTAAAAAAAAAATTTCTTCAAATATATTCTCAATTCCTTGCTTTCTCTCTTCTTCTGGTACTCCTAACAATGCAAATGTTGTTGTGCTTGATGTTGTCCCAGAGGCCCTTTAAACTATCCTCATTTTTTTTTTTTTTTGGATTCTTTTTTCTTTTTGCTGTTCTGACTGAATGTTTTCTGCTACCTTGTTTTCCAATTTGCTTATTTGATCCTCTCCTTTATCTAGTCTGCCGGCGATTCCTGAATTTCAATTATAGTATTCATTATCTCTAACTGGTCCATTTTTATGGTTTCTATGTCCTTCTTTTGCTTGCTCTCTCTCTGTTGAAGTTTTCACTAAGTTCCTTGAACACCCTTAAAATCATCATTTTGAGTTCTGTATCTGATAGGTTGCTCGTCTCCATCTTGTTTAGTTCTTCTTCTGGAATTTTCTGCTGTTCTTTTATTTGAGATATATTGTTTTATTTACTCATTTGGATACCTGTCTGTATTTGTTTCTAGGTATTAGATAGATCTGCTACATCTCCCAGTATTGCTGGATAGCCTTATGTAGTAGGTGCCCTTGTGGGGCCCTGGCATCATCTCCCTGGTCACCTGTGCTGGGCACTCCTGTAGATTCTGTTTAGTGCCATTCCTGTGCTTGGAGCTACTTAGCAAATGTCTCAGAGTGCACCAATGCTGGTCGACACCAGCCTGGGGCCTGTCACTTAAATAGTTTTCCATGAAAGATTGCAATGCAGTAGCGGCTAGCTGCTTACCAGAGAAAGTGCCTCTGGTGTTGTCAGAGTTGGATGGGGTGGGGTCACTGTGACTCAGCGGGGTGGAGCAAGTAAAGCTCAAAGGACCAATCAGGTTCAGATTTGGCCATGTGGGGGAGGGCACAACACAGGAAAGATGGTGCCCACTGGCCTGCATAATGGAAGGAAATCAAACCCAGGGAAAACAGTGACTGTCCTCTAGCCCTCATTCCACAGCTACACACCTCAGTCTGCCCCCCATATGCCTCCAGCACCCCCTGAGTCACCATCTCTCTGCTGGAACCCAGGGTGAGTACTCGCAAGTGACTGAGTCTGCACACGCACTTTAAGAGGATGCCTGTGTTTCCCACAGCCTTCCGTCCCAACCGGACGGTCAGAGTTCCCACTGTTTTTCAGTTAGATGTTGTGGGGCTCCTCTTCCCAGCACCAGTACTCCGGGCTAGGGACCTGGCATGGGGCTAGGGTCTCACTTCCCTCGGGGGAAACCTCCATGGCTGAGACATCCCTCCTGATTCTCTACCGACACCGGAGGTTCGGCTCCTTTTGCGTCTGTGCCCCTCCTACCAGTCTTGCCGTAGCCTCCTCTTTTTTGTATCCTTAGTTATAAAGCTTCTGTTCAGCTAGACTTCAGATGGTTCTCCATGATGGTTGTTCAGTAATTTAGTTGTTATTTTAATGTGTTCATGGAATGAAGCAGGCACAGTGTTTACCTTCTCCACCATCTTGGATCTCCTCTACATACACGTTTTATATTTAGCTTTTTCACATATTATATGTTTTCTAAGACATTAAGTAATATTCAGAAATCCTATTTATTATATAATCTATTGAATGACTTTCATATTGCCATTTTTAGGTAACCATTAGAAATAATTGTCTATAAATAATGCTAAAATGAATGTCCTTGGAAAGAAATCTTTGTGACAGTTACCTTAGGGTAAATGCTTGGAGGTGATTTTACTGTATTAGAGAAAATTAACTTTTCAAAGCTCTGTATGCATACAGGTAAACTTTCTTCCAGAAAGTTTATGCCAGTTTGCACTCTCATTACTGTATAAAGTGTTTGTTCAACACCTAATTCACTGCTCTTCTCAACACAGGTCATTCTGTTCATCATAGCTGTAATAATTGCTGATAATTACTAAGCACTTACAATGTGGCACATTTTGTTCTATTTTTATAGATGCTGTATTTTCAAATCTTATAAATAAGGCCAAAAGATATATTATTGTTATCCCCATTTTAATATTATACAACTATGGCACAAACAGATTAAGCTAAGTGCTCAAAGTCACTTAGTTAGAAATAAAGTAGGGACTCAAAGCCAGGCAGTGTGATTCCAAAGGTCATGCTTTAACTGCAGTACAATACTACTTTCCCATAACATTCATCAAGAATATTTTTTAAAATACTTTTGAAACATTAAAAATCTATTGTTTTATTTTCCATAATTTTATTAGTAACATTACTGTTCTTAATATGTTTGTTTTGTTACACTTTGTATTTCTAGTGTAAACTTTCTATTCATGTTCATCACTTTATAAAATACTTCCTCTGGAGGCTAGATTGTAAAATTAGATTCTGATTGACTGTGTCTTTGGAGTAATAATAAATATGGATTTTCAAGATGGTGACACAATTTATTCATTTGCATAAATTTAGGGAGGTTTTGCTAATTGCAGTCTCTGGTGAGCTTTGGACTCCTTCCCTGCCAATGTGTATTGTATTTTACAGGTCCTTTTAGAGGTTACTTTGATTTGTAATTGATAGATTTCCTGAAAGCAAAAAGTCATGGGAGATTTAGTGAGTGTGAAATGGTGAATACTGAAAACATTTTAAATATTGATATGAAAGTAGATCTCCGAGCTGGGTATCTTTTTGTTCTGCTGTCTCTGAAATGAAACATTAGTTTAAATTTTTTAAGCATAACAGATGTGCAAGTGCTAGTATCTGGATTGACAATAGTCTATTTGCTGCCAGATTTGCTGGTAGCCTTTCTATATTCTTAAAATACTAGAGACATTTACAACATTAGTGATATTTCCAAATGCTTTAATTACTCCAGTACATTCACATAGTTGTTTGCTATTGTGGAGATACTCCTTGACTAGAAGATACTGCTACACTTAATGGGGTATAAGAAGTAACTGTTGTATTTATGGGCATCAAAAAAGAAGATGGGTGTAAGTTTGGGGTACAATACAAAGGGAAAGGAAGTCGTCAGCCAAATGTCTTCTGCAATTAAAAAAGCAGGGGAGAGGGGATGAGAAATCAGAATAACTTGGTGAGGCCAAAGGGAGTAGCATTACTCCTTGAAAGACTGAGACTCCCACCCACTTCCAGAGGAAATCTGGGAGCCAACAAAGTTCTACAGTTTGGTCTGGGGCTGGGTGTGCAAGAAAGTCCCACCGGCAATGAGAAACACCTCTCTCCATTTTCTGTTCACTAAAAATTAAAACATCATCATAGCAACATATTAGTGTAGGATCCTGACAGGAGATAGATGATCCAATCAAATGTGGTGATTAAAGAGTGTTTAAAAAACGATTTTTCCCGCCACAGGAACGTGAGGATAGTTAAGGGAGCCAACAGGGTTTGGTTATGCACTAAAGGCTGTTACACTTCTAACAGAATGGAGCTTTTACGACTTCTAACATGAAGAGATGGGGATGGTGGGGGAGAGAGGGCATTACAGGAATTGGAGAGAGCCATCGCTATTGGCAGAAAAACAATCATTGCCAAACTGATGTATTCCTTGTTCCTTTGATCTCCTATTTGTGCCTCCCATTGTGTAAACCCAGTAGTAAAGGAGACGGCAAAGGAGCCCCGATATACAATCCATGGAGGCCTGCCTCTCAGGGCTCAGGGCAGTGCAGGAAAAAGAGGAAAGCAGATCTGGAAGGGCAAGCAAAGCAAGAGAACTTTGGCTTTGATCGTTCTTAATAAGTCTCTAAGTCAAGTCGCAGTTCTAATGCCCTCTCTACCACTGATTCCACGTATGAAAATAATATGCTCCGAACATACAAAGCACTATAGATAAGCCCCCACTACTCACACATACCAATTATTCAAGAAGGAAGGTAGTAAATACTGGTTTTCTAAACCCCTCAGGTTATCTGCTGCACCACAGTTCTCTCTCAATGCCCCTGATACTCAGCACTGATATCACAGACCCTCATTTTAATTGAATAGAAAGACTGATATAGCAGTAACAAACAAAAAATCCCTATCCTGGTGTTCTTGGAGTAACTCAGCTGAATGAATATATATATAATGTATATGTGTGTGTGTGTGTGTGTGTGTGTGTAGAGAGAACCCCAAAAATGTATACACATTTTAAGAAAGAAAAAACTGTACTAAAATGTAATATTCAGTACATACTGATAACAAAGATGCATACAAGTCACGTTTGACTTCTGCAGTCACAAGAGGTGCTCAGAGTGGTACCATCAGCATTTATGTAATAGATAACATCTCTTAAAATGTGTATACATTTTTTTTTTGCCACCGTCACTATATACACATGTGTGTGTGTGTGTGTGTGTGTGTGTGTGTGTGTGTGTGTGTCTACTGATTCAGGACTTTTTACAAGCTAACGTGAAAGCTGTAAATTCCCCGACACTCTGGTAGGCTGGTGCTTCCATGAGTAGGAGGAGGAGATACTTAAGGAAACAGGGAATCAAATTTTGAGAAAAGAATTGCAAAACAAGGAGGGTAGACCCTTACATCTGAGACGTAGCAGAAAGTTCTATCTTCTAGAACCCTCCTCAGTAATTTATTTAGCAAATTCCCTGTCTCGTCTTCTGTTTTTTTCTCCAACTCTGAGGCAGTTATCTGAGGACAAACAAATCAAGACTTCATCTATTGATACCATAACTTCCCACGTATCTAGTGAACCAAGCTATGTGTTCCTCTCTTACCCGAACTCCCTTCTGCCTCTGACTATACTCTTTGCTCACTGAAATATCTAAGATATTATCTGCCCTGTGGGCACTAGAGACAAATACTTTATAAATGAAAAGCAGTAAAAATGTAACAATTAACCATAAAACCTGGCAGGTGGTTTGGCACTTGAGGAAGGTTACAACAAATGGATATTACACACAGGCATATGCAATGGGGGTGTTTTAGCTGCAGGCCTGTAATCCTTCATGAAGCAAAGCTCAGAAGAGGGGGAAGTAGAGCCCTAAGCAGCTTCTCTCCCTGTTGCCTGAACAAGAGTTTGGAATCCTCCTGTAGGAAAAGAAATGAGAAATGTATACCCTGCAGTTTATTTCCCAAAGGACATGGGAGCATAAAGCCTGGTTTTTACTTATTTATTTATTTATTGTTTTGCTTTTTGGTATGTGGGTAGCTCCCTGACTGGGAATCGAACCCAGGCCGCAGTGCTGACAGCGCCAGCGCCGAACGAAGCCTTAAGCCGCTACACCATCAGGGAACTCCCAAGCCTGGTTTTTAAAGTCTAATATGAGACACATTTTTCCCCCATCCCATAAATGTATAGCAGGTCCTTGAATAATGTGGCTTCATTCAACAACACGTTGTTATAAGGTTGATGAGGGGAAAGAAAATAATCGATTCTCAGCGGGGATCACCATCTGTGTGGTTTGCACGTTCTCCCCATGTTTGCGTGGGTTTTGTCTGGGTTCTCTGGTTTCCTCCCACATCCCAGTGTGCACATGAGCGGGAGTGTCTAACTTGTCCCACTGTGCGTGAGCGTGAGCGTGTGTGAGTGGGCCCTGCAGTGGACAGGCATGCTGACCAGGGTGGTTCCCCCCTGGCACCCTGAGCTGCTGACACAGACTCCTGCCACCCATGACCCTGAACTAGAATAAGCAAACTTGTTTTTATTCATCTTTCTTAAATGTATATCGAGCTTACATTTATTCCAGTGTTTAATATTAGACGTATTTCAGGTCTTTATTTAGAAGTTTGGTGATGTTTTTGTGACCGCAGGTATGCCTTAGGACATAACTCTTATTTATATCAATTAGCCTATGGTAAAATTAGTTTCATTATATATTGTTTCCTTAACATTGCAGTTTTCAAGAACCTATTGATGCCATAAAGTGAGGACTTACTGTACCTTATAGTCCTGGAGACTGCAATGCAGCTTCGGGTCTCTGGGGGATTGGGGAGGCAAGGGTCACAAAATGCCCGGGAGATAGTCATTGTACCCGAATGAGTAAGAAAATAATAGGCTACTTAATTTATAATGGAGACAATAATCCTGAATGTTATGGAGAAATGTTTACTGTCCTCAGAATCTTTTCATAGCAGTAATAAAACAGCAACCATCACAGAGAAATTTCTTTTATAGGCTAATTTTTTTTCTCCACTTGCGTCAATTTTGAATATCCTCATGATTAAAATTGTAATGGCAAATACTCTGATCCACAACATCACTGCACTGTTCCTGGTGGGTTCCATGTAGTTTAAGTGGTCAGGATTCTATCAAGGCAAACCATTGTTTTTTGGGAAAAGATCAAATCTAAAATCAATTCAATCCAAGATACTCATTACTGAGAGAGAAGATTAAGACTTAGCTTCTACTCTCTACTGAGGAGAGATGTAATGAAACCAATTCATTCTGGTGAGATAAGTACACCAGTGAGGTCACATGGAACAACCATGTCATACAGAGAAGGAAAAAGGGAAAGCTTTCTGGAAGAGAGGACCTCTGAGTGAGCTTTCAAAGAACGAGTAAGTGTTCTCCAGATCAGTAAAGGCAGAAAGAGAGCTCCTGATGGATGGAAAAGTATTTACGAAGGAGAGTAGCTGTAAAATAAGAGGATGGATGCGATGAGTTTACAGTAGTTCTGTGAGCTTGTAAACCACAAGGTAATGAGAAGACAGAGGACAGTAGAAACACTGAGGGACTTTTATCTTGTGAGTCCGTGTAAGTGAAATTGGTGACTTCCAATAGGAACATATGAGTGAAACGGTCCATTGAGTGTTTAAACTTCAAGTCCTATGTTTTTAAAATCTATTCAAAAGATGGTCATAGGTCAGGTGTCACGTGAAATACATGAGGTAATCTTGAATGAACAGAGAGAGTTCTTCAATATAAAAGCAGGGTGAGATAAATAGGAATTTTAATCATTCTTTTATATTAAACAATTTATGTAGCTTACATGTGCCTTGTAAAGTAGATTCACTGTATAAATAACTAGTTTTAATTGAATATTCAAAACAAAAGTCACTAAGAAAAGAAACTAAGTTGAAGATAATACATTCATGCAATGCACTAGTAAAAATAAAGGGAAAGAACTGACACATTTTCTAAGAAAACTATTATTCACATAGCAAATTTTTTGAAAAGTGATCTAATCAGATTACACAAAACATTAACCTAGAAACAAAAATTATCAATAAAATTACTTGAAACATGATTTATATCCACATTTTTTATAAGTAAAGAACCTTGCCCCAAGCACAGATTTTCTTGCAATTGATTAGTAATGGATACTAGGAAGGTATCACGAGAGGCGGTGGAATACTCACAAACTAAACAGCCAGACCTTGACACACAGAATTCAGTAATTTAGTGATTATTTGTTCAGTAATTCAGTAATTATTTGTTCATTAATTGTTGAGGGCATTTTGTACTCAAGCCAGTATTTACAAAGTTTCACTAAACTCTAATATTGAGTAAGGTCTGTAGGTGGTACGGATGCCAATGTCCTGGTTCTTATATTTGGTGTTACGTTAGAGTGATGTAAGATGTTAGCTGCGACGGAAGCTGAGTGGAGGGCATGGGACCTCTCGACTATTTTTTTTTAATTCCTAATTTTATAATTATTTCAAAGTAGATTAATTTTTTTAAAAAAGCTTTATGATAAATATTTGGAAGTTGATTTTAACTTTTCCTACTTAATAGTTAAAAAACAAAACAAAAATCTATATAGCATTGAGTGAATACCTGTTTTTCCTGATATAGTTAATATGGCTGAAATGATACATAAAAAGCAATGTGGAAATAAACTGAAATGTGTCCTTCCATCACCAAAGATCTTGAGAAGACTCACAAAAAATATTTCTGGGGTTTGAATAAAGTATGTATTGAGCAAAATTTACTACAAAGTTGCAAAAAAATGCAGATGTTTATAACAAGTCTTAGCTTTGGTATTTGTTATATTCTGTTTTAATAATAAAATATATGTAGAACTTTTTATGTGAAGAAGAAACATGAACTAGGGAACATAAATTCTCAAAAGCAATTTTTTCTTTAATAGTAATAATAATAGTGTAGGAAATGGTGGAAATACCTATTATAAGTAACCACTGATGGAGCTGGTGCTTTGAATGTAATTGTTTTTAATTCCAGGATTATTTTTAAAAATTAAAAATAGGGGCCCTTAAATATTATAAAATCTTTTGGGTCCATCTAATATACTGGCAAGCCTATCTGACTTCGCTGATGCTGGCATATCCTAATTCTAAATGGCAATTGGCCTACATCTCCCACTGTACACCTATACAGTCACTGTCACAGAGTTTATATAATTATATGCATGCCAAGCTCAAGAAGACTTGAGCCATAGCACTGAGGAAAAGTATTCACATTGTGAAAGTCAATTTGATTTTAGCAAAACAGGTTTATCTGTCACATTAAATTAATGTTGTTAATTTGACTTTTATTGCTTTTGTAGTTTCCTTCATATTTAATATGTAAATTTGTCTTGGTTGCATTCTTGTATAATAGCTACAAGCAGATGGAGCTTATACGTAGCTTCATGTTCATAAATACTTAAGTAACATTTAAGTTAATACTCAAAATCCACAAGTATTTTTTATTCTTTGAAAGGAGACATGCACTACTAAAGTTGAGAAACACAGCCTAGGTCTTTAACTCTCTCAAGTTCCAAGTAAGGCTTCCTTGGAATAAACCAACAGATAAGCAACTCGTGTGGAAGGGGAAAGGCAGGTCATTGTTAGGGGTGGGAGGAGCCCCACTAAAAGCAGAAACAGAACTAAAAAAAAATGAGATGATATTAATCAGCAATTTTACCAACCATGTACTTTTGTTCATTCCAATGCTGAGGATACAAGGGTATCACTGACTCCTAAGACTGCATCGGCTACATGGTTACTTGAACAGTACACAAAGACAGAACAAACCACGATCCTTCTATGCAATGGAGCACAATTCTATCATAGGTCCACCTTGCCTGAAAACTTGTCAAGGATCTGTATTAAGCACTCCCGACTGAGAAGTAGGACAGTACCATTTCGGGGCAGATGAAATGGCTGTGTCACTGGAGACCAAGGCTGCCGGCGTTTCTAACATCAACCGTGTAAACGTTGCTCTTCAATCAGTCTCTAAATAAAGCTCGTAATTCTTTCAGGAGGTTACCCACAGTAAAGAGTTTTTATCATACCCTGAGATGAGGTCAGGATTGGGATGCCCTGCAGCAGAAATTTTTTCCCATATGTTCCTACTCTAGAAAAAGAGGGAGGCATGAATATTATTGCAGGAAGATATTTATACACTTAAAGAGTATGATATCAACCAGTCCAAAATGGCTAGGAAATACTGGATTTTTTTGTGATTTCCAAGAGCTAGAATCATATCAAATTGGCTGAGAGGTGATAGAAGAATTTCTTCTGATTTGTCAGAGCTTTAACATATAGCTTTGGTTTCTCTGTGCTCTTTTTATTTTATTTCATTTTTTTTTAATGGAGACTCTTTCTTCCTCAGGCTCAATATGCTCCCAGTCTCTGTCTCAGAGCAGCTTTCAGGTTTTTTTCCAAATGGCATTCCAACCCACTTTCCTGGATTCCTATCTGCCTCCCAATGACTGACACCTGGGTGGCAGATGGTGCAAATGGCCCACTATATATTTCCTGGATTGATGAAGAAAACTGTCAGGAAGCTGGCATTGGCCCTGGTGCCTCGTGGTGGAAAAGGCTGCTCAAGGGAAGGGACAGTGATTGGAAATATTTTTGATTAAAATGATTAAAATGTCACTTTTATTCCTCCTCTTCTTTACACATACACATCCCGGATTTGTGCCTTGAAAATGTATTATGAATAAATTGGACACCACAGTATCTTAAAAGCTCGGACATCATCCACTTTTTCTGGGCATGCATTTTTCCTGGGACGGATGCCTTCATAACTCACCACATCCTTCTGCACGTCATGATTATCTGACCATATGTGGATATGGAATTGCACATCTCTATCATGAACTTGATTTTTCTGGAGTGGCAAAGACAACCGATCAGACATCCTGGATATGGAGAATAATCACCAAGTCCTAGCCCCATGTTTAAAATAGAGAAATGTGGAGTTTTCAAACAAGGACTCGGTTTGAAATCTAATTCACCAATGTAGAATTAGTTCATTGCTCATTAGATCAAATGACTCTACCTGTGAGACCCGCCAAGGAAATTGTCTGTGCTCATTTATTCAGTGAATAAACATTGATCAACTTGCCTGCTAGATGCCAGGGGTGTTGTTGGAGCCTGAGTATTGCCTTCCCCAGGGGCTTCCTATGCCCTTCTCTTTGACCCCGCCCTCCTAGTGCTCTGGGGAATTCTCAAGTTTTCTGTGGTTCTGAAACAGATGTCCTGCCTGTGCCTTGTTATCTTTGCTTATCACCATCAGATCAGTATTACCCAGGAGAAGCTGAGGTTGTCTACACCATGAAGCTACTGAAGTTTAAGCTTCTGCACAGGCCTCTTCCCAAGACCCAGAAGAAGCCCTAACAATGTGTTGCTATTGTGCAAATGCAAAATGCTTTTGTGTTACATTTCCTGAATAGTGTTCACCAAATTGGATAAGCTTCAGGCTCCAGAAAACTTCAGTCTACCCTATGTAGCAGAGAATGGGCGTGGAAGAGTAAAATACCCACCTCACACTCCAAACTGCAGTAGCTAGAACATTGGAAATATGTACATATCAATTAGAACACCTGTTAATATAATATTAATACAGGGGGCCTGGTGTCCTTTCTGCCTAGTTAATACCTATTCCTCAACCAGGAAAATGACAAGTCTCACAAAGTTGAAAACAAAAACACATTTCTAGGTAGTCAGTTGGATTGTTCTTATTCACAACACGGTTGACAAATGGGTTGGGTTGTTTTGTTTTCCTCCCTGACACTAAATATGTGATTTTATAAATGGAGGATTGTGTTTGAGGCTGCTTGTTTTCAGATATGGTCTTAGTCCGTTTGGACTGCTGTAACAAAAATACTATAGCTTATAAACAGCCATGTATAATATTTCTCACAGTTCTGGAGGCTGTAAGTCCAAGATTAGGGTGCCAGCATGCTCAGTTTCTAGTGAGAACCCTTTTTCAAGTTGCAGACGGCTGATTTGTCCGGCTAACCGTACAAGGTGGAGAGCAGAAAGGGAAAGCAAGCTCTCTGGTGACTCTTGTAAGGGCACTGACCCCACTCGAAGGACTCCACTTTCATGATCTCACCACATCCTAATTGCTTCCTGAAGGCTCCACCTCCTAATATCACATTAGGGAGAAGGTTTCACTATATGGATTTTGGAGGGACACAAACATTCATTGTTTCTTTAGAAAAAACTCAGCTACTCACTAGTGTGATGTCTAGAGTTCTTATTTTGTTCTTGACACCGAGATAAAATGTTCAGCTTGGAATGTAACCAAATAACCTGTTCTGCTGTCCTCAATGACTGTAACATTGGCCGCATGCAAAATTATCAGGTGATTAAAGCTTTTCTGAGTGCCCCCCACCCCCGCCGTCCTTTCCCCAGATACTTTATGTTTGCTGTGCTTGAGCATATTCTCTTTCAGAAAAAGCAAAGCACGTCTGATAATCCAGCACATTCAAAGGCAAAGCTTCAGGCCCCACTCACTGGTTGTCCAGTGGGCTCAGAGCTCGGCAGCCATCGCTGCCATATTTGCTGTCCGTGAAGTTACTAGGATAGCTGTGTTTTAAGTGTGGGGTGTGGATGAACTCCAGTGACTCTCATGTCTTTGGCAACCACTGCAAATCAAGGCATCATAAACTGACAGCAAGAATTAGCCTGTGGGATGTTAGTTCTGCACCATGCTCTCTGCTCTGTGCTTCCTTAAGAAGCTCGCAGAACATTTTCTACATGGCATCCTTCTGTGTGGCTTCCTTTCCTGCTCTATCTATAACTGGTTGATACAGTTCATGCCTTTCAATTTGCGGTTGCTCCTTGCTTTATGATAAAGATTGTTGCTTTCTGCTTGGTTAGGCTCCCGATCTTGTGTTATTCCCACAGGCTTTTGGCATCCCTTGGTTAGAGCCCACATTTCTTAGATTCTTCCTAGTTATTTCTGCTCCAGATTCACAGCTGGGAAGAGGGTGCTAAAGCCATTCCTGCAGAGACGAGCTGCTGCTTTATTAGCAGTAGGAAACCAGGATGGAAGGACAGGGTCGCTTTGCGGTGACTCAGTAACCATGTTCTCCCATACATCAGCCACCCCAGGATGCATCCTAGGACCCCAGAAATCACATCTGCTGTTTGTCCATACAGGTCTGCCTTTGGGGGTTTAGGACGATATCTTTGCAGACACATACTCGTTTCAGTGTTTCCTGAACAGATTTTTGCTAACATTCCAACAAGTTAAACAGAAACATAAATTCTTACTGGGATTTTGGTATGGACTATAAATAAATACGCTGTCAGTGCCATAGCTGGTGCCTCCCACATTTTCTCAGTTTCTGTCTTCCCTTGCTACTCATTTCATGTACTCACTGAGGCTGGCATAATAGATCATTTCAGTCCATGAGATGCTTCCTGGCCTCCTTCCACTGCTATGTCTTGTTCCTGAAGAGTGCAGTCCCTCCCCGAACAATTCTAATAGAGTGACTGGGAACGCTGGCCCTGGGAAGAGAGGGTGAGACGCCGGTCTTCCACATCATTGATCTCACTTGCGAAGCCCTCATTCTGGGGGCTAGCAAGTGGGAAAGAATCACACGCAGAGAGATCTGCCCTAAAGTTAGATTTACTTCCCCTTTGAGTTCCTCACAGGTAATACATTTTAACAAGTGAGATGACACACAGGGCTGAAACAAAAGTAGCCTATTTCAGCAGAGCTTTCTTCAAATGGGGAGTCCCCACGAGAGGCACCAGGGGCATTGTCCACACAAAGTAGGGTCTTCCCAGGTGTGAAAAGCTCTATTGTTGCTACACCAGTGTCTTTTATACTTGAGGCATACATTCCTATCTAGAAAAAAAATGCACTAAGTATGTTCACAACAACTTAAAGGAACGTTTTAAAACATTGGGCTCTTGCAAGTTTTTCGAACAAACTTGAAGGCAGTGAAACCACACGGACAGCTAGGGCGTAAAAGCTGATTCAGTGTGCAAGTGTTTCTGAGTACACCTCTACCGCTCATTGTTCAGCATTCCAGAATATTTTTTTCCCCCAAGACAAAAACACTTTCCCACATCCAGATGGTGACCATGTTGTTTTGTTCTGTATTACCACTGTGCCCTCTAAGTCCTCAGAGAATTGTGTATTCAGTCCTTGGCTTATCTTTACAAAACGAAAAAAAAGGGGATGTACTTGTAGTCACGTGTCACCCTCTCAGCGTCGGTGCTGAGGAACTCAAAATACAGTGCTCAGATGCAGCAAGGTAGAGTGGGTGAAGAATGCCACAGGAATGAAATACAGAGTAGAATGGGCAATGAAGTCTACAGAGAAATACAAACTTGAACTCTAAGCCCACCAGGAATACTGTGTCAGTACCATTACCTTCTCCACAGTTACTCTGGCTGTCCTACCACTTTCCTTATCCTCGTTCCTGCCCCCAAATACTGAAGACACTAAGCGACACTTACTAATAAATCTCTACAAAAACTTAATAAACAGGCTTTTTCTTTGTTAATACAGTGGTACCTCAGTACTCGTCATTAATTGGCTGCAGGAGGCGTGACGAGGACTAAAAACGACGTGTACCAAACAAACTTTTCCCATAAGGAATAATGTAAATACATTGAATGCATTCCCAAACCAAAACTACACAAAATGACCACAGAGGCTAGGATAAGACCACAAAGGGATGTGCACAGGGCAAGAGCCACCACCGCATGACTGATGCGTGACCCTTTGTTTCAGCTGGACAGGGTAGCAGGTCACCAGGCGATCGACACCCACAAGTCCAGCAATGTGCATCGAGTCCCAAAGACGAGACGAGCACCGGGACAAAATTTTCTTGTCAAAATGCATCAACTACCAAATTCGACCAGTTGCAAAGCAGTCCAGTACCAAGGTACGATTGTAAACTTCTTTCAAAAATGATCCAGTGGGGTTGGCTTCTCAAGAGTCATTACCCCATTTTCCTTGAGAGAAGCACCCCAGTTAGTTCAGAGAAGCGATAGTCGCAGCCACATTCGGTGGCTTCTGAATCAACCTCTTCTCATCACTTCCAGCCTCTGTTACAGTTAGAGGTGGCCCTGGGGCCCAGTTCTATTCAGTGATGTGTTTGCTGAGGTGGAGGCAGGGCAGTGTTCAGGGAAAGCTTTTGTGTCCTAACTGAAGGGGACAAAATTCCTGATATAAACTTTGTGTCTTCCTTTGCTTTCTGTGTGAATGTGGTGGACTAATACTCCAGCAGCCGTCTGGTGGTCATGATGTGAAAACGTTGTGAGATGGTCAGGTTAATCACAGAGATCCCAGCTTTCATGTCATAAGCCACCAAAACAATGCAATTGGCTGCATCCCTCGACATTTGGCCTGTAGAAACAGCCTTCATTATTCAATGTCCATGGCCAATGGTTCTTAAGTGATACAGGATGCCTTCTGTTTCAAGGGTTACAGAAGACCAGTCCATAATATTAATATATGCCCATTTAATAATATACCCATTAGTAGGCACCCAAGCTGGATAGGGATAAACTTGATCAGAAACTGACCAATCCAAGGCCCTCTCAAGTAAGCTGGAATTTAAAGAAATGAAAGGAAAGATTGGATTACCTGTTTAGATTTCTCTGCCTCATCAATAACGTATCTTAGAATGGTTTCTTTAGGGCAATTATTGCCTTAAATAGGCACTTAAATATTCAGTTATTTTGGAATTATCCCACAAAAGTTCTCATAGTTTCTTGGCAAGATTCTGACACCTTACCGAGTTGTTTGTACAGTGCTGCCAACATAAGAGCACAGAGGCAAGTTTGCAAACTTACTGTCAGATTTTGGGCACAATGACAGTTCTGATGGCCATTCCAGAAAAAGAGTTCCAAAATTGCTCTGAAGAGTGGACTAGGCGCTGGTGTCAGAGCATGGCTTCCCAAGGGGAGTACTTTAAAGGTGACCTTAGTGATAGTCAGCAGTGAGGTATGTAGCACTTTTTCTAGGATGAGATCATGGCATTAATTGTCCAGCCTTCTATAAATTAATATAAATGAAAATGTGTTATAATAAATGCAAAGATAGATAATATGACCTCTTTGTATGTTTGCTTTTGTTTCATGTTTGTTAGATAACTTTAAAAGTATTCAGTTTTACTAATATGTATTTAACTTTAATTGTGATTCCTTGGGCTTAATTTTTGACAAGGCAAACATTTATCCATCTCAGCGGAGCTTACAATATAGAGATGAAGACAGACAATTAAGGGTCCAATTTCACTCAAGGTGCTGGTGTTAAGCACTACAATAGAGGATGTAGACATTATATCCGAGTTACCTAAGGTGGGCTTGGGGAGGCTGGCCATGATACAAGGCAGGTTTCTAGGGGACTTGGTGGCTAAATCAAGGGGGAAGAGCCGTGAGCCAAGGACAGAGGACTAAAGGCAGGGAGAAGACACTCAAGAAAGAAAGTCATGTGCAGAGTCGCAGAGATGAGATAGGGGAGGGAGCATTCAAGGTCGGAAAGGAAATTAAGTGTGTGTTAGGGAATTTGAGGAAGCAAAGCAAGTGGGTTTCAAAGTGTACAGAAAGAAGGCAGGTGGGGCAGGCAGAATTGAAGGCTCCAGACCCGTGGCACTGCCAGGCTGGTATTTTGTACCTAAAGATTCTAGCTGCCCCCAAACCCTCCCCCCAAAAGAAGTAAGGCCAGAGAAAGAGCCACAGAAGAGTATTAAACAAACAAAAACAACAGCGGTCAAGAGATTTGCATCACAGTTTAAGATTCCTGTGGAATTTCACATGTATCCCTTAAATGACTTATTTCTCTATTACCCTCAAACCAGATAGCAACTTTTTCTGGTTTCCTAGCTTCATGAATGATGCTGCTTTCCACCCAGGTACTCAAGCAAGAACTTTCAGTTCTGCCTCTTAGATTTTTCTTCTATCTTCAAACTTCACGTCTCCATAATCACATAATCACATCTGCTTGCTTGGTTTATTCTGGTTTATGGCAGCAGTCAGGTCTTCTTGTCTTTGGTTTATCCTTTCCCTTGAGAATCTGTTTTCGACATAGCACCTTTCTCACCTGGAGGCAGGATAGTGCAGTGGGAAGAACACTGGAATTCAGGAGGGAAGAGTGAGAAATTTCCCACCAAAATTCTGACATACAGCCAAGAGTCAGATTTAATAACTGTAGTTGATGTATCCAGCCAAGTACTATATAGAAAACTTGAAGACACTGTCTCCCTGATGTCCTATGCCTGTCCTGCAACACCCCCACCACACACACACACACACACACACACACACTCTCTCTCTCTCTCTCTCTCATTTCTAGAAATACCTGTTGCTAGGACACAGTTCTGAGAAGGAGCCCCAAAAAGAAATGGTGACTTTTGACATTGAGTTTGGCAGCAGGCACAACCTAGATTCTCTGTCAGAACTTCCTTGTGCGGCTGCCAAACTATCCTAATTGGCTGTAAACACTGTCAGGAAACTTGTCAGCAGCTCGGACTTGCCAGCTTTCCCGAGTGAGGCTCTAACAAAAGGGACAACAAGAATGCCTATTGTTCCCTCTGCGTCGTATGGCCTCTGGTACCCACATTGGCAAGTGGGAGTTTAAGGAAGATTATTCACATGCTGAATTTCCAGGGATGCTACTAGGTACATTTTTATTTTTTTCATCCTTTGAACAATGGTAAAAGAAAAAGAAAAAAGCTTTTGGATAGCTGGATACCACCACTAGTCAAATGATTGCCTTTTAAACTCCACTTGTCTCTCTGTACACACAGGTTATTTTCTGAGCTCTTTCTCCTTTGCTGATTCAGAAGGAAGACCGAGACATGAAATAACACTATGACACAACTTTTTTTTTTTTTGCTTTTTGGTATGTGGGTAGCTCCCTGGCTGGGAATCGAACCCAGGCCGCAGCGCTGACAGCGCCAGCGCCGAAGCCCTAAGCGACTACACCACCAGGGAACTCCCTATGACACAACCTCTTGCAGAAGCGCTTTGTGACCATAAAATAAAGTCGGCAAGTAGACTATCACGTCAGAAGTTGGCCTTTCCTTTGAACTGATTTGGGAACTGTGTCTTTAAAGCCACACAGTCCGTTAGCAATTTCAGTGGGAGGACGTTTTACGGGCTAAGTCATAGAACTGAGTCAAAGTAGGTCTTAAATGTTTCCTGATCTTTCAGTGTCTGCGTCTAAGTATCAGCCTGGTTTCTATGCTGCATCTTCATGTTTAGTGGATTTTGTTCTATGGCAGTTTCTGTGGTCATGCTTGTCATTTTGTCAGAAACAAAATAAGTATGTAGTAGGAAATAAATTAGTATGTATGACGATGAAAATTAACCCACAGATGACAGATTCTGAGTGTGTAAAAATACATTCTCGATACATTGTTTTTATTTCAAAATCGGCCCTTTTAAAGTGTCTAATTTCATGAGTTTCGTCAAATGTATATAGCTGTGTTATCTCTACTATAATCATGGTAGGAAACACGTCCTTCATCTCAACACGTTCTCACATGCTTCTTTGCACTCAATTCCCTCCTCCCACCTGCTGAACCCTGGCAACCACTGTAGCTTTTCATCACTCTATTCTTTTCCTTTCATAGACTTTCATCTGAGTGGAATTCTAGAATGCGTAATACTTTGTGTCTGGCTCCCTTTCCTTAACACATTGCTATTGAGGTTCCGCCGTGATGTGCATGTCAGTAGTTTCTCCTTGCTGTTGCTGAAATGCATTCCATTCTATGGATCTTCTAAAACATGTTTATCCATTCTCCAGTTGATAAGTGCTATTTGGTTTTTTCCTAGTTTTTGATTATTATGAATAAAATTGCAGTGACTATCCCTTTGCAAGTCTTTATGTGGATATATGTTTTTATTTTCCTTGTGTCAATATCTAGGAGTGACATTGCTAGGTAATTTGAAAAGTATATGTTTAACTTTGCATTCCCATAAGTTGTTCCACATCCTTGTCAACACCTGGTATTGTCAATCTTTTCATTTCACCTGTTTTAATGGGTGTGTGGTGACTTCTCACTGTAATTTTAATTTGCATTTCCCTAATGACTAACAATGGTGAGCATCTTTTTATAAGCTTATTGGCCATCTGTATATTTAAGTGAAGTGTCTGTTCAGTTCTTTTGCTACTACTTAATTTGGGCTGTCTTTTTATTATTGATTGTTCTAATTAATTTTTCTTTTTAAAACTATTTGTACACATGAGCATTTAGATTTCTTTTAAAAATAATACATAATAAGGATTTGTGTATTAAATGATACTAGATAACCCCATTTTCCAGTCATTGTCTTTGTGACTGTTTGTATTGCATGTCAAATTATTTTTGACTTATTATTATAGGAAAACTAAAATGTATAAGAAGTAAACAAAATAGTATACTGAAACCCCATGGACCTTTTATCTAGCTTCTACAATTATCAACATTTCACCATTCTTATTTTCTCTATACTTTCATTCATTTTCTGTCTACCATTGGATTAGTAGTACTAGTAGTAGTAGTAGTAGTAGTAGTAGTAGTAGTAGTCATAGTAGTAGTAGTAGTATTTTAATTTCTAATTTTGTAGAGATAAAATTCATATAACAAAATACAAATATTAGACATATAATTCTAAAAAATGGATACAACTGAGTAACCTATGATCCACACTTCATAATATGGGGCATTCTTGTCACCCAGAAAGTTTTATTGTGTCTTATTCCCGTCATCCTCCACTCATCCCAAACCAGGCAAACAAAATTCTGATTTTCTTCTCACTTTAGAAGTTTTGCCTGTTCTAAAACTTAACATAAATGGAATCGTTCAGCATGTACTGTTTATGTCTGGCTTCTTTCACTTTGCACATTATTTGGGAGAGTCATTCGTGTTGTTTAGTGAAAAAACAGGTTATTCATGATTATTGTTAAGAAATACTCTTTTTAAAGCTCTTATGAACATTTTGATCCAAGTCTTTGTGTGGACTATTTTCAGTTTTTCTTAGATAAATACTGAGGAGTAGAATGCTGGGTCAAAGAGTAGGCAGTTTAAAAGAAACTGCCAAACCATTTATTCGAAGTGGTTATACCATTTTACATTTCTACCAGCAATGTATGAGAGTTCCAGTTACTCTGGGTTCTTGCAATGTCAATGTTGTTAGTTTTTACATGTTAGCCATTTTATTGGGTATTTAATGATATCTCATTTAAATTTGCATATCCCTGATGATTAATTATGCTGAGTACATTTTCATGTACTTATTGACGATTTATGTAACTTAGTTTGTGATGTGTCTGTTCACATCTTTTGCCCATATTTTTATTGGCTTAACTTTTGTTTTGTTATTGAGTCATGGGAAATCTGAATATATTCTAGTTACAAGCTTTTTGTTAAATATGATTTGTAAATATATACTTTTAAATGTTTTTCTCCCATAGTATGGCTTGCCTATTTATGTTTTTAACAATGATAAAAATAGTCTTGTATGTAGTCTTCTAAAAGATGTGTAGATTTAGTTTTTATGTTTAAGCCTATGATCCATCACAAATTAATTTTTGTGTATGATGTGAGAAAGGAGGGAGCTGAATTTTTTTGTTTCTATATGAATATTTGGTTGCCCCTGTAGCATTTGTTGAGAAGAGTGCCCTTGCCTCATTGAAATGACGTGACACCTTTATTGTTTTCTATATTAATATGGGTTTACTTGGACCCTCTATCTCATCCCATCAATCCATTTGTCTCTCATGACAATGCAGTGCTGTCTTGATTAATATAATTTACAGAAGGTCTTGAAGTCAGGCAGTACAAGCCTTCTAGCTTCTTTGTCCCCCGAGATTGCTTTGAAAATTCTAGGTTCTTTGCATTTTTATATACATTTTTATAAGCATATCAGTTTCTATAAAATGTCTGCTGGGATTCTGATGCAATTTATAGATTAGGTATTTTTTAGAGAAATTGTCCTTTTTAAAATATTGGGTTTTTCAAGCTATGATTGTGTCTCTCCATTTCTTTCAGCAATGTTCAGTGGTCTTAGAAGTGGAGGTTTTGCATGACTTTAAAAAAATACATTCCCATGTACTTTATGAATATTTTATACAATTATAAGAGGAATTTATATTTTTCCATTTGTTTGCTCCTAATATATAGACATATAATTGATTTCTGTATATTGATCGTATAACCTCAGGTCTTGTGAACCTCACTTACATTTGAAAATCATTTTTATCATTTTTAACTCTTTAGGATTTTTTTCCTACAAAGAACAGTCATGTGGTCTCTGAATAGGGATGGATAACTTACTCCATGCCAATCCACATGCATTTTATTTCTTTTTTTTTTCACTTAGGGCAATGGCCAGGTCCTCCAATAAAATGTTGAACAGAAGTGTTATGAGCAGGTAGCCATCTATAAATCCCAATCTTAGGGAAAATATTAGGTATGGTGTAAGTTGTAGCTTTTACATTGGTACCATTTATAAAAATGAGGAGGTTCCCTTTTATTTCAAGTTTGCTGAGAGTTTCTTTTTTCTCTACCCTGAATAGGTTGTATATTTGGTAATATGTTTTGCCTTTATATATTAAAATCATGATATTTAACACATCAAAGCTTCTCCTCTTTTATTTTGGTACTACAGTAGATTTCATTGATTACTTTTTAGTGTTAAAAAAGTCTTAAATTACTCAGATAAATACCACTTGGCCATGGTGCATTATGATTTTTAGAAATTATTGCATTTGCTTTAATAACATTTTATTAAGGAATTTTGCAGTATGTTTATGAGGGCTATTGCTCTATAATTGTTTTGTAATGCCTTTGTAAGGTTTTCCTATCAGGACTCTGCTGGCCTCATCAAACTAATTTGGAAATATTTTCTCCTTCTCCATTACGTGAAATAATTTAAGATGGAAATTATCTTTTACTAAATGTTACACAGGATTCATTAGTGAAATGTTGGTACAGAGAATAGCTCTAGAGGAACAGAATGTTTAGGATGAGATTTCTAAATTGGTTCTGGGGTTTCTGGGATTGGCCGTATAGTCTGATTAGATTAATGGCTCTGTTTAATGACTTTAATGACTCTATTTCCAGTGTGAAGAAAGCACTGATAGTCCATGATGTGATCTGGCAATAAACATACACATAACACCACTATTGCATACTCCTAATCACCCACTTACAAGAAGCAAGTATTTAGGTAACTGTGTGCAGTTATACTTTTGTACTCTACTGCTTTGAAACTCATTGAATTTGGTACTCAATGCATTTTGACTCGAAAATTTTGTCCCGGTACTTGTCATTTGTTTGATACTCGCCAGAACCCATTAACAATGACCCAGATACCACTGCATTATTCTTTATAGGAAAAATTTGTTTGGTACTCATCATTTTGGATACTCACCTTGCCTCCTAGAACCAATTAATGATGAGTAACAAGGTGCCACTGTATATGAAACTTTCCAGCATTTGGGCCAAACTAGCAAATACAGTGAGATTGTCAGGTTGCTCTTAATGTTGTTGGACGAAGTTGGGGAAAGAACAGAATGAGTTCAGGGATTCAGATTCCCAGTTCAAGTGTTGAACAAATGACCTGAAAACTTCTATATGTCTCCTGCAGAAGACTTATTTCCTGTAGCTGAGGGCTGAAATTGCTGAAAAATCAAACCCAAAATCTCATTCTGTAGCTGGCTGGAGTAAAATATAAGGGTGTCTATTATTAAAGTGAGGACACTGATTGGGAAAGAGTGGGATCCTGAACATTAGAACAGGATGTGTAGGAAGACCCTGGTGAAGCTGGAGACATTGAACCCTGAATTCTGATGAATCTTCTTTGCCATTGGAAACAGCCTCTCCACTCTCAATGCATGGCCTCCCCACCCAATCTGAGGGGATTGACTGCATTACCTAAGGAACAGTAATGGCACCCCTGAGGAAGTAGCCATGCAAAACAATGCTGATTCTTCTCAGTATACACCCCTGCCATCCTTCTTTGGTTCTAGAGCCAACTAGACTGAAGTCCCAGTAGGACTTCAAAGGTGAGGTAAAAAGTATAACCTGTGAGAAGGTGAACTGTACTCAAAAGAACTATTGTAGTTGAGTTTTCTAATTTAAACAGACACAAATTGGGGCACTTGTGTGAAAATGGATGTTAAGGATATGGGATAATGATAGAAGAAACAAAGTTGAATTGGACTGAATTTATTGATACGGGGTCACTCAGCAGAGATTATGCATCTAATATTGCATTTTAGGGAGTTAGAAGAGCCTCAAATAGTTTGGTTGACTGGCTAATACGTGAACAAAAAGATGACCCATGGTGAGTGAGTTAGAAATACTAGAACTGACTTAGTTTGATATAGGGTTAGAGATTCAAAAGGCTTAGGGAGACTGGAATGTTAAAATGGATTTGTCATTTAAGACCTATTCATCTACTCTGAAGAGTCTAAAAGACAAACCTTTCACCATGACTATGAGCAATAAATTTATGAGGGGAGTCACAGCATCCTTAAAGAGTTAGTTCTTTGATTTCTCTTCTCTGTAGACCAGATCTTACAGTGGGAACATTAGTTACTGAACTGGGAAACTTAAATGCAACTGTAATTGGAACCTTGGGTGGCAAGATGGGTGTGCTTCCCATAATGGACAGCAGTCAAACAGCAATCAGAATAGTCTGACTCATTCAGAATAATTGGGTTGGCCAGTTGATCTTGGTGTTCCCAGAATTAAAGTTGATAAGGAGCCTACTAAATTCTTGCTTGTTCTGTATAATAGAAAAGTTTTAGATCAAGTGAACAAAAGTCTAATCCAAATCATAACAACGGATAGTCACGGTCCCTAAGTCAATTCTCAGACTTGAGCCACTTTACAGACCCAGCACTCTTTGAAGGAAGGAGAGGCCAGGTTCCTTAAGAAAGAACCCAGGTACACTGACAAAAATATATACTCATATTGTTAATCTTTTTCCAGCCTTCCCCAAAGGGACGTGTAGCCTCTTATCGGGGTAACTGTACAATGGAGAAAAGGAAACACTCAGACCTTTCAGGGACTGTTGGACACTGGCTCTGAACTGACATTAATTCTAAGAGACCCAAAACATCACTGTGATCCAACAGTCAGAGTAAGGGCTTATGGAGGCCAGATGATCAGTGTAGTTTCAGCTCCAGTCCATTTCAGTGTACCCAATGGGTCCTTGAATACATTCTGCAGTTATTTTCCCAGTTCCAGAATGCATAATTGGAAAAGATACACTCATCAAAAGGCAAAATCCCCACACTGGTCCCCTAACCTGCGGGATGAGGACTATAATATGGTTGGAAAGACCCAGTGGAAACTACTAGAACTGCCTCTATCTAGGAAATTAGTAAACTAGAAGCAATACTGACCTAGAGGGACTGCAGAGATAGTTAACACCATTCATACAGGTGTGGTGATTCACACACTATCCTCATTCAAATTGCCTGTTTGGCCTGTGCAGAAGACAGATGCATTTTGGAAAATAACTGTAAATTATTGTAAGCCTAATCAGATGGTGACTTTAATTGCAGCTGCTATACCAGATGTGGTTTTATTTTTTGAACAAATTAACACATCTCCTAGTATCTGATATGCAAGTAATGATCTGGCAGATGCTCCCCCCACCCATGCTTATAAGGATGGACCACCAGAAGCAGTTCGCTTTCAGATGGCAAGTCCAGCAAGTACATACACTGTACTACCTCAGGGCTATCACAAGTGTCCAGCTCTACATCATAATGTCATTCATAAGGATCTTGATTGCCTTTTTCTTCCACAAATATCATACTGGTCCATTGCATTGATTACATTATGTTTACTTAACTTAGTGAGCAAGAAGTAGCAATGACATTAGACTTATTGGTAAGATATTGGTGGGACATGACCCAACAGTACTTCAAAGGTTTTATTTATACCTTGGTGAATTTCTTGGTGTAGGGCATGTTGAGATATCTGCTCTAAAGTGAACGGTAACTTATTGCATCCGGTTCCTCCCACAACTGGAAAAAAAAGAGTCACAATACCTAGTGGTCCCCTTTGGATTAAAAAGGCAACATATTCCTCATTTGAGTATTACTCCAGTTCATTTAATGTTACTGCTAGTTTTGAGTGGGGCTTAGATCAAGAGAAGGCTCTGCAACTTGGGTGGGACTTAAAGTGTCTGTGGCGGGCAGAGATGTTCCTTGGAGCCTTTGGTAGGCTCCTGTAGGTGAATCACAATGGAGGCTCTTGAGAATTTGAAGGAAAGTTGTCCCAGCCTCTGTGGATAAATACTCTTTTTTTGAGAAACAACTCTTAGCCTGTTACTAGGCCTTAATAGAGATTGAACTCTTAAACATGAGTCACCAAATTATCATGCAACCTAAGCTGCCCACCATGAACTGAGTGGTATTTGACCCACCAAGCCATAAAATTGGTGCACAGCAGTAGTATTTACATCATCAGGACCAAGCAGGCCCTGAAAGCTCAACTAAATTACGTGAAGAAGTGGCCTAAATGCCCATGGCCTCCACTCCTACGTTATTTTCTCTTTCTCAGTCTGCACCTATGACTCATGTAGTGTTCGCTCTGATTAACTAACAGAGGAAGGGAAGACTTGGGCCTGATTTACAGACAGTTCTGCACAACTTGCAGGTACTGTCCCACAGTGGGGAACACTGCATTTTCAGTTGTATGCAGGATAGTTTTATCATATTAGGCAGAATTATAACCTTGTTATTGTCTCCTTTTTTGGTGATTAATATGGCTTAAGGGGATACATAAGGGTGCCAAGTTGACATGGGGTGAATTTGTGATGGTTAATTTTATGTGCCATGTGGTGCCTAGATATTTGGTCAAACAGTATTCTGGATGTTTCTTTGAAGGTGTCTTTGGATGAGATTAATATTGAAATCTATGGAATGAGTAAAGAGGATTGTCGTCCCTGATGTGAGTGAGCCTCATCAAATTAGTTGCAGGCTTGAATAGACGAAAAAGGCTGACTCTCTCCTAAGAGAGAATTCTTCCTACCTGAATGCCTTCACACTGGGACGGTGGCTTTTAACTTGTCTTTGGACTTTGAAATATCAGCTCTTTCTGCGTCTTGAGCCTGCTCACTTCAGAAAGGAGTTCCACCATCCAGTCTTCTGGTTCTCAGGCCTTTGACTTAGACTGGAACTAAGTTATTAGCTCTCCTGATTTTCCAGCTTGACAATTCACCCTGCAGGTGTACCGATTTGCCAACCTCCATAATAGCCTTGAACCGATTCCATATATATATAATCTCCTATTTATTGGTTCTGTTTCTCTGCAGAACCCTGAATAATGTAGTTTCAATACATTAGCATGTTTAGAATTTATTGTATTTGATTAGTTAATTAAGGATTTTTGCACTGTTTATGAAGGCTCCTGCTCTATAATTTTCTCATAGTCATTGCAAGATTTTCCTGTCAGCAATGTCTTGGCCTCATTAAAGGAGTTTTGAAATATTTTCTCTTCTTCTGCTATCTGAAATAATTTGTTTGATACTGGTATTATTTTTCACTAAATGACTAATAAAGTTCAGTAGTGACATTATCTAAATCTGGAGTTTTTTTTAGGAGATTTTTTTTTTATAACAACAGCAAATGTATTTTCTCTGATAGTTATAACTCTACTCAGATTTATAGTTGATCTTGTGTTCTTTTTCTAGAGAATTGTGCTTTACATACAACTTGTCCATCATACAAGTTGTCAAATTTATTGGCATAAAATTGTTTGTAACATTTCTTTATTATTCTTTAAATTTCTTATATATGCACTGATATTGCCTCTTTTATTCCTGAATAGTTAATTTAGGTTCTTTTTTTCTTTGCTTTTTTTTTTTTTTTTTTTTTTTGGTATGTGGGCAGCTCCCTGACTGGGAATCGAACCCAGGCCACAGTGCTAACAGTGCCAGCGCCGAAGCCTTAAGCCACTACACCATCAGGGAACTCCCTAATTTAGGTTCTTTTCCATTGTTTATGTGATCAGTTTTGCCAGGTGTTTATCAATTTTAATTAATACATTAAAGAACTAGTTCTTTAGTTAATTTTCTCTATTTCTATGTTTTCTATTTTTATTGATATCTGTTATCTTCTTCTTTTTTATTTTAAATTAAATTTGCTTGCCTTCATAAAATAGAAACTGATCATTTATCTTAAGCCTTTAAATCTTTCCAGTGTAAGTATTTAAAGTAAAATACAACAAGAAATCATTCTACTCTTTAAACAGCATCAAACACATTGTGATATGTTTTGTTTATTATAATTTGTTCAGATATTTTATACTTTACTACAATTTCTTCTTTAATTCATGGTTTAAAGTGTACTATTTAATTTTCAAATATTTAGTGATTCATAATTCAATTTTATTATGGTCAAAGAACAGTTGTTATATGATATCAGTCTTTAATATTTACATTTGTTTTACAACCAAAATACAAGGGATGTCCAGAAAGTATCCAGCCATGTATTATGAAAAATAGAGGCATTTATGGCTTGATTTTTTTCTGAACAGCCCTCATGTATTTCTCATAAATCACAATATTGCAAGTGTGTATTCTGAAGTTACAGAATATAGTTTTCTATTATTGCCAATGAGGTCCAGATTGTTGATAATGCCATTTAGATGTCCTGTATCTTTTATATTTGTTTAATGAGTTTTTTGGTCTAACTGCTATATCAGTTACTGAGAAGGGACTGCTAAAATATCCAGTAATTGTTTTACTTTAATTAATTTCTTTCCTTTGCCCTCCCATTTTTTTAGTTCTCTGAGGTCCCTTGTATTTTGAAGCTGTTTTTGTCAGATACACAGTAAGCTATAAATGCTTTAAGTTGCTGATCCATGGACCCTTTTATCATTATGAAATGCTCATATTTATCTTTGTTAATATGCTTAGTCTTGAACTTTATTTTGACTGATATAAAAGAGCCATTTTTGTATCAGTTTTCTTCTGTCCTTTTACATTCAATGCATTTGTTTCTTTGTATTTACAGTGTCTCATAGATAACATGTGGTTGGGTCTTACTATTCTATCCAGTCTGATAATACCTGCCTTTTAATTGTAGAGCTTATTATATTTATATTTAACATAATTCATGATATCATTAGATGTAGGTTGATAACTGTTTTTCTCTTTTTTTCTCCTTTTATCATCAATTTTTGTTCTGTTTTTCCTTTTCTGCTTTTTATGGAGGGTTAATATTCCATTGGACTTTTACCTGTATCTCCTTGCATTATTTTTTATAGGTTGCTCTAAGAATTATAATATACACATTTTATTTATAATTAACTTGGAGCAACTCTTGTACTAAGTCACATAAAATATTAGACCCTTGCAACAGTCTTGTTGCATTCATCTCCTCCAGTATTTTGTGCTGTTATTGTTATTATGTGCAATTACATATTGTATATACTATATAAGCATTATAAACTATATGATACAGTTTTGTAATTTTTTTAAATTAAACTATCCTGTCTCTTAAAGAAACATATATAAATAATAGTTCTAAATACATGCATATATTATATATATTGTATTTTGTATATTTATCTATATTTTTATACTCTAAAGAGGTATTCTTTCTCATAGATTCTACTTAGCACCTGATGTCATTTTGCTTCAGCCTGAATATCTTCATTTAGCATTTATTTTAGTATGGATCTTTTGACAATGAATTTTGTTTTATTTTTAACCTAAAATATCTTTCACTTTCATTTGTGAACTCTATTTTTTCATTGTGAAGTGTATCTAATTCTGATTTAACAAGGTTTTTTTTTTACCTTTCTTTCAGCACTTTAAAAATATATCATTAAATTGTATCTCCTTTTCAACTAATGAGGAGTTATCTTCCTTTACATGGGTCGCCCTGGTCATCATTGAGTCTTTTTGTCTCTGGCTACTTCCAAGGTTTTCTCTTTACCTTTAGATTGTAGCAGTTTGACTAAGATGTATTATAGTTGTGTGTGATTTTCTTGGTATTTATACTGCTTACTGTTTCTTTGATCTATAAATTAGCGTTTTTCAGCAAATTTAGAAGTTTTCAGCCATTATTTCCTCAAATTGTTTTGTTTTTGTTGCTGTTCTATCGCATTCTCTCCTCTTGCCTTCTAGGATTCAAATTACATGTGTGTAAGACTCCTTATTGTCCCACAGACCTCTGAGCCTCTGTTCAAGTTGCTTTCATCTCTTCTCTTTGTTCCTTAGATTGGTTAATTTCTATTAATCTTTCTCCGAGCTCACCGACGCCTTCTTATGCCTTCTCAACCCTGTTTCAAAACCCCTCCAGTGAATATTTTTTTCAGTTATTGTACTTTTTAGGTTTATAGTTTACTTTTTTGCTCTTTCTAAAATAGTTTCTGTTTCTGTACTGAGATTCTCCATCTCGGCATCCATTGCGCAATGTATTTCTCTTTAAGAACTTAACATTTTTATAAGTGTTGTTCTTAAAGTCTTTGTCTTGTCATTGCAACATCTGGCTCACCAAGACATTTGTTTTCAAAAAATGTGACCAGGGTCACATTTTCCTTAATTTTCATGTGTCTACTGATTTTTATTTGGATACTGGTCATTATGAATGATACATTCAGTAAAGACAATAAATTCTATTATTTTTATCAGTGGAGTGTTTTTTCTAAAACAGCTTTATGAGGTCTAATTGACATACAAAGAACAGCACATACTTAATGTGTATAATTTGATGAGTTCATACATATGAAAACACCTGTGATACCATCACCACAAAGTAATAAACCTATCTACCAGAATAGATTTTTAAAATTCTACTCTTCTCTACATTGGCAGTAACTGAACTCTCCACTCAGTAATTTCAGCCTCTGCCTGCTTCTTTTTTTCCAGACCCCTCTCATCCCCCCTACAATTACTTAGTTTTAGTGGTCAGCTAAGAGACTGGGTAGATTTTACATACTTATTTTGGAGCTCATCCCCTCTGTCCTCTCTTCACTTTCAACATTTATTCCCAAACATCCTGACTGCCCTGATAACCCATAAGTATATTCTCTGATACCTCAAGCATGTAAAGTTGTGTCTTTCTGTTAAACTTGATATTTTTTTAGTCAGAAAACTACAAAATGGCAAGTCTCACCTATTTCAGCTCATCTTTCAAAAGTAGTCTTCTCTCCAGTTTCTGTTTTTAGTCAGTCTTCAGTACCTTCCAATAGTTGGTTATTTGTTTTTTATTTTTGTTTAGGTTTTATAATTATTACTAATGGGAAACTTGATCTTACTAAGCTATTCTATAGAAGCCAAACCCCCAAATCCTTTATTATTAATGTAAAGGCTAACAATTCAAGAATCATAAGGATCACCAGTGCTGAACTAAAATGTGTTTAGCAATTTTTTAACATGTGTTTTAAAAGACATGAACAACACAGGAAGAGTCCAAGGGACTTGGTTGTCTCTTTTCCACTAATTTTCTTCAATCACAAATAGAAGGGATTGTATTGATTACTCTGTGTATTTCCCCTAAACATTTTACTAAAGAATTAGGACAAATCTGATGAGGACAAATTTTTATTAAAAACAAAAGATTATGGGCAAAGTGTGAAATTTTGCCAAACATCAGTTATTTCCCACCTTCTATTTCCCAGTATTAAGAAGTTAAAAGAATGAAGGTTTTATAACATTCAAGTCTGCTATTGTAATCAACAGGCATAAACTATTTCACCACTTTAAGTCCCCCTAGTATGTGAAAAACTGACGTAAAAACTGGGACCAGCTGTTCCCTCTTTGTACTGAGGACCTAAAGGGAAGAAATAGATAAACTGCTGCATTGGAGATTAAGATCAGCTATGTAAGAAAATATTTTTCAATGTTGAAAGTGATTAAACTTCTCAGTGGCAGTGTCTGAGGGAATGTTTATGTGAGTGTGTTTGTATGTGTGTGTGTGAACATGTGATTAACTGTTTCTCTTCTGTGTTTAAAAAATAATAGCATATGCTTTAAACTTTTGTGAATTTTTTATCAAGGCACTGTCATAAAGTGCTGTGTCAGATATTTAAAAGATATCATTTAAAAATAGGCCTTCATTTCCAGGATACATAAGGAGCACCCAGCATAATAACGTGGCAGGATCTCATACCTCAGTTATTTGGGACTTTGGTTTCCTTGAAAAAAAGGATAAATTCAACTCTTGTCGATACTCTTTCAGATCCTTCTCACACTACCCCAAACTCAGGACTTACTAGCCATATAATTAGTATTTAATAAACACTCAAATGCCAGAGTGTTCTAAAATTGTTTCAGCCTAAGCACTGAGAAAGTGGACTGAGCGTGGGGAGAGCTTGCATCAAGACCAACTCTGCAATAGAAAAGAAGGGCAATTGAAAGGTTGTTCTGTGTTGCTGCTGCTCGGAGTCATGCTGTGGATGGGCCTAACGGTGTCCATGGCTGTGAGAGGCTACAATGTCCAGTAGCTCCTAGGACTGAAGAAGACTAATGCTACTCAGGCAGGTCTGTAAAAATCACCCTTCTGCTTCTAGACACTCCCTACAAGCTTTCAGTCTTCTAAATGGCCATGGTTAAATTACTTATGGAAATAGGGTCTGGTCTGTGACTTTCACCACTTTTAAGACAGGTGTCCTAAGGACTTATGAGGACCTATTGTTTTTTCAAAACAATTTCTTTGAGCTAATTAAAAGGGAAGTGGCCAAAGTGACAAGAGTTAACTAACCCCTGTGTTTTTGTTCTATGTCACTGTGTGAGTCTGATAATGTTGCCGGAACAGATTACCACAGACTGGGTGGCTTAAACCATAGAAACCTGTTTCCTTGCAGTACTGCAGGCTAGGAACCCACGATTAAAGTGCTAGGAGAGGCCACTCTCTTTAGCTTGCAGATAGCTACTCACTTGCTGCCTCTTCTGTGGTTGTCACTCCGTGCAGGTGCAGGTCCTCTGGTGTCTGTTTTCCTGTTCAAATTTCCTTGTCTTATAAGGACATCAGTCAGATTGCATTAGGGCCCACCCTCAGGCCTCAGTTTAACTTAATCACATCTTCCAAGGCCCTGTTTCCAAATACAGTCCACATGCTGAGGTAATGAAGGTTAGGATTTCAACATATGAATGAGAGAAGGGAAGCACACTCTGTATTGTCCTTAACAGATACCAAGTCTCTCACTAGTCATTTTTTGGCACACCAAGAAAACTAAAGATCTTTCAAAGAAAAGGCTCTTCTACAATTGAAACCACTGAGAGACTACACAATAAAATGTATATTCATTGCTTACCTGTTCCCTGCTGTATCTTCTGAATTTTCTCTGCCCTTTCTTGCCAAAGGGGTGATTCCAAGCCGACTTTGCAATATTGGAATGAATGGATAAAGCCATAGATTACCAAATGATGTAATGTTAATAGCTTTTAAAAACCAAATTAAAAAAATAATTCATGTAAAATAATGTAGGAAAACACAAACAATTTATGTAAAATCAGTATGAGATAAAACTATTTACATATTATATATAGTCCTATTGACTGCCCTATTAGGTTTATACGAGGATTAAATTATTGCGTATACGAGGGCTGTCTGGATAACATCCACCCATAAATGCCTCTACTTTTCATATTACATAGCTGGGTACTTTCTAGACAGTCCTCTTATATAATATGTAAATATTATAATAAGTTAATAGGACTATATATAATATTAAATATTATAAGAAGATTTTATAGCATTAGGTAAGTGTTCAACAGATAACTTTTGTTATTTTTTTTGTATTATCATGTAAAAGAAGAATTTAAGATTCTTAAATTTTTAAAAGATGTTTTCCTGTTCACCTGCTTTTTCTTCCTGTATACAATAGTGCATGACCTTTTGCTGTCATTCACACTCCAGATTCTCTTGTATAACCTCTTTTTTTGTATTCAACATCTCTATTGAGGCAAGAGTGTCACAGGTGAGTCTGATGTTTTAAGGCTAGCCTACTTATCAGACTTGAGAATTTCCTTAGAGGTTGCTTTGTGATTGAAATTGAGAGGAATATCTTTTCTTCAGCAGGCTCTATTATTGACCAGTCTGTCAAAAATGCACTGGATACAAAGGACCTGAATTGCACAATTGTTTGGGGAAGGCTCCTGCAGCCTCTGCTATCATTAGTCAGGAGGAAGTGCTTCTTGTATTAATCGGGCCCCCTAAAATGCTGGCACGGATAATACTAATTCTTTCCCAGTACACTGATATAACTTTCAATTGTTTCATATTAAAACAAGGGAGGAAAAAGGCTTTGGGACACAATATACATTTTAGTAGAAGCAATAATTGTCTGAAAGGTTATCTGAATAGTTTCACATGAAATGAAATTATAGCTATATTCCACTGATATAGCTGTTGAAAGAACAGAGCCAAAGTCCTGTCATCCTCTGCAATAGAGGTTTGGAACAACACAGCCCTGTGAAACTTCTGTCCTTAAGACCATGGTCTTCTACTTTGCTGTGAAAAGAACAAACTGGTATTATTAACCTTTGCCTAATCTGACTATGTAGTCTTATGAAAATAAACAGAATTATAGCCACTGAATTCTTCCAGGTATTAATATATAGTAGCTAAAATAATGACAAGTCATAAACATACAAAGGATAAATAGTTTCATGAATAACTTTTGCAGTGGATGGTTAATAACAAATCTTAATGGTTAATACAGTTGGCATCATCTAGACTCTATGAGATATATAAAATTTTGCCTCAGTTCCTTTAAACATGTCAGAGATGCATACTTTCCCTGAGTAATTTTTGGTCCCTGCAACCACTGAAAAATTACCAGAGGCTTGAGCAGGACTGAGGTTTGTTCTAGTTAGAGCCCTCCAGGGAACAGGACTATGTCTCCTTGTTTAACTATAACTTCTTTTGAGTACATAGCCATCACCAGATCTCACAGGGGAAATAAAAAATCCCCAATCAATTTAGAGGCAGATTTAGACCCAGAAGATAGCTAATTAATGCATCTCAACTATTCAGAAAGCCTGAATACAAGCAAGTAGCCCCCAAGGCCCCAGGTAATGATTGCTATTTCCATCTTCATCCGGGAGAAAGAAAAAGCTGGAAATAGCCTTCATTCCACAAGCATTTTGGGCCACTGATTTTTATCATCTAGGTAAGAGTCATTTGCATTTACTGTATAGAACTGTAGCCTCTTAGAGCTATAAGGATCCTCAGAGAAAATCTAATGTAATGCTCTCATTTTACAGATGAGCAGACTGAGGCCTGTAGAGATTTAGAGACTTGTCTGAGGTCTCATGCTTGTTAATATCTCAGCTGAGATGTTTATCAAATGTACTATTTCTAAAAGACTTAATGGCGCTTGGGAAACAATTAATTCTCTTGAGTTGCATACACACTTCCCTTTCAGTGTTACTTACACTGTTGTTTATAGAAAGGGCAAAATTATATTTCAACCCAGTTCCCACTTGAAATAAATGAAAATTGAAATTTAAACCTAAAGACTTCTGTTTAGAATTTGATGCTGCTTGAAGCAAAGCAGAGCTTAAAACAATCCTCCTCACAAATGTCTCATGCTCGTCTCTGGGAGTAGGAAAGATGAACATGTAGAGAAAGAGGCCTGCCAGATCCATGGATAAAAGAGACTGTAGGGCCTTGAGTGTTTTATTTTTTTTTTTCCTCAAAGGCAAAGAGAGCCCCTTTCTCATTTTGAAAAGCATTACTGTTACTTGACTTCTTGGATTGCAGGGTGCCTTCTCCTTTCTGACTGTGGCGATTTGGGAGACTGGGGCTGGCACCCAGCAGCTCAGTCATGTCTTGTTTGTATTCCTCTTTAGGCTGGAGAACAGAAAGGGAGCAGCTGGATAGGATAAAATAATGTCTTAGCTATTATCATTTCATCTTAACTATGGTATCTGGAGTCATAGCAATGAAGTATTCAGGCAACATTAAATATATGTATGTATAGATTGTAAAAATCAACATCTCTGACACAGGCTAGGGTGATAAATTGGTTGAGCCAGTTTGATTACTGGAATCATGTTAGTAATGAGACCAGCAGGATATTCTACAGATTTAGAAGGTGTTGATGAAGTGGGTACCTTGTAGAAAAGCAATGTACCACAGAGTAATAGATGTCTAGGCTTCCCTGTACCATCCATAATTGAATTAGGAATTTCATTTGAGAAGGGAGGGTTAGAGTCATGCTCACAGTTGGTCTCAAGTAAGCATGGGACCTGGGGTATTAGGTAGGATTTCACCATCATCATTGCCATTGTCCACTATCCTCTGAGCACACACTGCCACAGGCCAGATGGAGGGGATCTTATCTATAGTGAGAGGTCAGCATTTTGCAGGGCATGGGTCCTAGTAGAGGAGGTGAGAAATTATTGCAGCTGCTCCACAGCATTACTTTCTCCACTGTAAATGAGGCTTCTCATTAATGAATCATGCATAGAGTCTGCCAGAGTCTCAGTCTTAATTGGCACTAATGGGAATGTCTTATGGTTGAAGGGAGAGCTAGGGGAGCCATTTTCAGTCTGATTTGATTCGGAAAGGAGCTTGGATAATTTACATTTTCCATGAAATTCTAGGGCAGTCTTACACATCACATTTGCACTCCAAACCACAAATAGGTTGCAGAGTATCTACAGAAAAGTCTGTCAAAGTCTTCATGAGGGATAAAGAATATCAACAAGTGCTTCATGAGATTTTCCTTTCTCTGCCAGGCGTGGGACCGATGCAGAGTGCCTGAATCTGCTTTTGACTGTACTATGAGTGCTAAGGCTTAATACAGTACATGTCATTTTTTTTTAATTTCTTTGAGATCATTCAGCAACAATTCAATGCAAGTTAGCCCTGGGGACATTTTGACCAAAAAAATTTTTGTTACAAAAATGTGTCCTCCCATACTAATGTACAGTTATTCCAACAATGTAGGCTGATACAAAAGTGTAATCTGAGTTGCCTGGAACTGTTGCCCCTTAAGTAGAACTGATATATACCATTCCATTTTTTGCTCCAAAGAGAGTTCCTTATAATTGTTAGTTTTGTGGTGTATGTTTGACAGTGTTGGTATAGCTCATAACTTTTCAGATCATGGAACAAATGAGTGAATCCCACCACCCAGAGTACCCCAAGCCCACACTGTACCTTAGAAGTAGGTCATGCTTGTTTCTTCAGATGAGTGTTCTTGTGCAGTGCACAACCACAAGGTACAAAGCCTTGGTATTACCTTTGTGAAATGTTAACACCTCTCTAACCCAACACTGAGTTTGTGGGAGGAGCCTGCAACAAACAAGTTGACCTTATTAAAAGAAAATGTAGGGCTCAAAGCAGCTATGGAACAGGCCTATGAGGAAGACACAATAATGACATAATTTTTAGTGGAGGAGAACATGATAGAAAACTTCAAATCCACATAGCTGAAAATTACTTTTATTTTTAGTCAGTACAACCTAAGTAACATGTTCTGTAGTTGATCCACTATCAGAAGTAAATATTTCTTTAGGATTATATAATTTATTGCTGGGAAAAAATGTAGGATTCAGCCCTACCCCTTCATTTGTACAGATGAGAAGTCATGTGTATTGCTCAGTGCTATATAGCTAGCTAATGATGGAGCCTGGACTGAAATCCAGGTCTCGTGACAAGAAGTCTAATTCACATACGATCCCTGCCAAGCTAAATGCCACAAACATACACCCATCTCTCAGCTTCAGGAGGTATCTTTAATTCTGATATTCTGCTATTAGATGAGTACATCTGAGTATATCTTACCCATCCCTGTTTCATGTAAGTAGTTTTGATTCCATCCCTCTTGGTCTTCATCTTTGCGAAATGAGGAATGGTAATCTCCCGATCCAGCCTTTTAAGGGTAGTTGAAACTCTTTGATGACAAAGGAAATGGCATTCCCCATGGATTAGGGAGTTAAATTAACTGACCTCTAAATTTCCTTCCATCTCAAGATCTAGTTTTACTAGCCTGGTAACCTTTCTCTTTTGCTTATTTAATTACCCTCCTTTTCTTTACTCTTCTGTCTTTCTTGAGGGGACAGTACCAAGACCTGTCTATTATGGCATAAAAACAAGGTTAAAATAATATTTTCAGTCCACCACTCTGCTCCCAAATCCCCATCCCTCCTCCCACTTTACACACACACATACATGCACACACAGGCTTGGTTACATATAATATTATATTCTATATTGGATGTAACACCACATTAGAATTAGTCCATGATGATTTCTTAAATTATGTCTGGTGGCTCCAATTAGAATTTGATGCTGCCTTAGTAAAACTGTACTTAAAATTACTCTACTGATGAAGGTCTCATACCTCTGGGAGCATCTCCTATACATGACTAGACCACTCATGAAGTCCAGAGCAATTGCCAGACCCACAGGCCCCTTCTAGGAAATGCTGCTAAGGTAGGTTCTTATGCAAAGGTAGCCAAACTCTCTGAAATAATAACTTCAAGAATCTGGTCACAACTGATTAGACCAAGGATTGTTACCCAAAGGGATATATACATTTATAGACTTAACGTTGGACTAGCAGCCTACAAGATGGCCAATGAAGCCATCTGTAATTGATTGCGAATAATAAAGTCTTCTATCTAGAAGAGAGTTAATTCAAGATACACAGGGAAGAAGGTAATAGATACAGATATTAGAGGAAAAGCAAAAAAAGCAGCAAAGTCACATAAATAATGTATTTTTCCCAACACTTTGTCTTCTAGTTATGATGGTGAAGTAGAAAATATTTGTGTTTTGGAGTTAGATAGATATTGATTCAAATCTTTCATAACCACTTAGAGCCTCAACTTACTTATTTTAAAAATAGGAACAGTAATACCTGCTTCATAGAAAAATATTACATGAGAAAAGATTTTAAAAGACAAGGCATAATATATATCACATGGGTAACTAACCAACAGATCCTAGCAAATAAGAGACTAGCTCATGGATTTCTTGAAAGGATTAATTGAGGTAATATCTGCTGGCCTCTAGACACAGCATAAGCATCTATTTATAATAAGTGCTCTCTCTCCTGTGAGTTTCTAAGAGGTATAAAGACTTCCTTGAAATATCTAAGTAGATATGAATTTGCTGGTCTTCATTTGTTCATGTATTCAAGAAGTGTTTAGTGGGCATCTGCTCTGTGCTAGACTAGAGTAGAAAGATAAGTCAAAAAGAGTTCCTGATAACTAGGAGTGCATAGTATAGATTTCAGAAAGACAAGAAAATAAATGACATTTTAGTGTGGTGAGTGCCATTACAGAGTGTTATGATAGCACGTATGCTAATGCAAATCCTTGAAGATTTTAATAGATCAAGAAGCACAATTTTTCCTCTCAGAAGCCAATCAGAAGGCCACACAATGCCTGGAAATACCAAACTAGCTACTGCATCTAAGAGGTGCGTGAAAGAAGGCCATGGTGTCTATAAATGCCAGGAAGAGAGGAAATATGTCTGGCTAGCAAAATTCAAAGAAGATGCCCATCATCCAGAAAACAAAAGCTTTCCTCCAACACCATCTGGCATAAGAAAGATCTGAGTTAACAGTAAAATAGCATTTTATGCATTTTAGCTTCTATTCTGATGTTTCCTACATTTCCCTTCTTTTTAGATGAGACTGAAATGAGAATATTAGCTGCATTCATCTGTTCATTCATCTAAATCCTCACTTCCTCTGAAGTACGCTGTATGTGAAAGAAAAGCTTTAAAAATACATAATCCTTCTATTTTCAACTACTTCCATAAATAAACATTATAAATTATGCCCAGCCACCAAGTAATATTATTGAGCATCTGTTCAAGGCATTTAAATGTCTAAAGGGGCTAAGGTTGTTTAGATGGGAAAGGAGAAAACCAGAAGTAGCATTTGTGACAGTCTATTATTTAAAGGACAGCAAACAACTGTTTGCCATACCGTCTTTGGAATGAATAAGAAAAAAGAAAATATGCAAGTGTAAGAACTTCTTGAATATGAAGTTTACAATAAAACAGTGAAATATTAATAGCTATCTCTAAATTGCTATTTTTATGTCTAAAACTACATTTATACATTTATACATATAAAATTATAGACCCAGGAGGCCCCAAATTTTATGACAAAGGTAAAAATTTGGGGAGGACAATTAGAAAGCTGTTTGAGTACTCTGTTATTTCATAAACACATATTTTTAAAAGTTATCTGCAAACCATTTTCCTCAATCAGCAAGTATTCAGTGAGTAAATGGCATGTTATCAGGTTAAATGCTTTGAAGGATTACAAAAGAAAATCTAAATAGCAGTCTCTATACTGAAATAATTTATAGTCTAATTGACAAATTAGACTATAACAAAATGAGTGGATGAAGCAGTGGACAATACAGTGTTATCACAAGTATATCCCACATTGGTTGTGCAACTAGGTGGCAATATTGCAGGTGCTCTGAAGATGACTGGCTTGGATTAATTTGGAAATCTTAAATTAGCCTGGAGGCAGATAAACTTGAATTGATCCTTGAAAAATCAAATATTAGGGATGAATTAGGAAAGGAAAAAGAGAAAACAAAAAAGAAGGGCATTGCAAGAAAAAGCAGTGAAGTAGAAATTAATAGGATATTTTCATGGAGTCCATAAAAAAGTAGATCTAACCAGAGGAAAAGGAATGTGTCAAAGGGTAGTGAAGACTAAGTTCTTGTTTACCAACAGGTAGAGTGGGACAGCCCACCAAACTGTCTTTCATTCATGGCTAGAATAATGCCCACACATCAATGCTTGTTATGTACCTTCAAGTCATTGTAGTGCAACTGCACATCCCTTCCTTACCACCCTCATTGCTTGCCTTCATTCTCCTAGAGCAGCAAACATATCCAGTCAGATGGTCCACCTAGGATAACACTAGAGTCAAATCAGGGCAATTTTCTGATACGGTCGTGCTTTGCAGTCTTAAGACAAGTGCAGATGAGTGCTCTCCAGTAAGTACATCTCTTCTCACCATTATTTGCTTTTCTCTCTCTCATTTCCATTTTTTTTTTTT